>MJUU01043541.1:2647-46254 GCA_002080025.1 Modiolus philippinarum | reverse complement strand
GCGGGTCATACACAACACAAAGGTACAGATCTTTGTCAAAACCAAAAATATCTTTTTCAAGTTTTACCCATTGAAAATCTGGTATAGTAGACTTAGACTTAAGTATTTTGGCATGGGACTCAATTGATGGCTCTCTCAAGATAGCAATTCCTCCAAAATGTCTATTTTTACCTTTTGTAGCAGTTCTACAAATGATATGACAGTGCAAATTACTATATTGTATATATTTAACATATTTCAAACTCCAAGGCACTTCACTACAAAAGAATTTGAAATTAAGGTCTACGAAAATCACAGTATGATATGACGGAAGCATATTGAACAGAAGGGATATAAATGAAAAAGTCTTGACACAAAACGACTGATGACATAGTAAAGATGTTGGTAAAAAGTTCAGTAAATTCCAAAAATGTCCTAAATTCATTTTTTCTTTTCTTTCTGTTTTGTTTTGTTTGTTTTTGTTCTGTTGTGTTGTGTTTTGTTTTTTGTTTTGTTTTGTTTTGTTTTGTTTTTTTTTTCTTTCTTTTTTTGTTGTTGTTATTGTTTTTTTTTACCCACTTTTCTTGTATATCGAAAATGGGATTTGTTGTTTGATACATCCGTTCAAAATGGCATAAGAAACGTAAAAAAACACAAAAATTCCTTTTCTCCCCATTTGACACCCTTTGAGCATCTGGTTTAATGAAAGAAACCTTTCGTTATTCAGCTCTCTCGATGCCTTATATAAGTCATAATACAGCTATTTCGTTGATGAACATTTGTATGCTGGACTCTGTCGTATTTCAGCTATCGCGATGAAAACTGGAAGAAAGATGCAAAAAAAGAAGACTAAATGCGTTCAATTACGACCAACTAATTAGTCTTGATCATCGCATATTAATTTCCAATTTAATTAAAATTCGATCGATTAATTTCAAATTTAGAATCTTGATCACAAAAAACTATCCGGTTGCAAAAAAAAGAGAAAGAAAATAAAATGCATGACACTGAAAATACGAAAAGTACATTTTAAATGAGCATACAAAACAATTTTAAAATTAGATTTGCACATTGTTAGTTCCCTCTCCGGGATTTCAACCATCACTGTTGTGACATCTATGGCAACACTGCCTGCACTACGTCCGGCGCCCTACACCACGCGGCTACCTAGGATATATCGCTGTCCTTGCTAGGATTAATCATAATAAAAACGCTAAAACTGCTTGGAGCTTTAATTTACCCATTTTTACGTCTTGTACAAATAGTAAACATGATGATGAAGGCCAGCAGCGCGGCCGAAAGCTTCAAGCAATTTTAGCGTTTTTATTGCATATATATAGGTGGCAATACTTCTTAAGGAATCATATATTTCTGTTTGTAAAATAACAAAGAGTTATCATATTAGTTACTATGGCATAACAGAAGTGTTAAGTTCGTCATCCAAGAAGGTAACTCATATGTAAATATCCAGATTAGGAGACGAACAGGGGATTTAAAGAAAAGATAACAATATAATATGCATATAGTCAGTAGCTTAACGTCTTTGATATACTTCAAACGATGAAATGCCTACTGGGTGATTTTTATATCTAGATTAACTTGTCCGAATATTGATTGTATACTAGTATTATGATATGACTTTGACAGTAATTCAAGTTTTATGCAGAAATTCGGTGTCTGTCAATCAAAACATCAAATTAATTAGACGAAGATAGTTTTACAATCAAGTTGACTAATAAGCTATCTTATTCTTTTCTAGACGCATAATTTGAGTTCACTCAAACTGTCCTGTCAATAAACCCCGGCATAGAAAAAATTAGTATTAATGGGACACATTTCGAAGAAGTTAACCTGAAATTAAAGACAAATATTACACAAAAATTTACACAGCAAGGCTATGTTCAGTCACTATTGCAATTGTCACTATATATGATGTTCTTTCATTGAACAATCCTCAATTCAAGGATACCCTTCATCTTATATACCCAAATGAACTAGAAATTAAAGAGACCACTGACACACATTCATCCCGTTTTTGAGCAGTAATATTCCCACTTCTCCGGCATATGGCGTGTACATTTCACAACTCATTCGCTATTGCCGTGCCTGTAGTTTGTACAGCGATTTTGTCAACAGGGCGACATTACTGTCTCAAAAATTTATACATCAAGGGTATGTTTAGTCACTGTTGCAATTGTCACTACAGAAGTTTTACGGTCGTCACCAAGATTTAACAGACCATTACAATGTTTCGGTTTCGCAGATGAGAACATCTTTAGGTAGATCCAGAGTTTGTTACCGGACTGACTAATGGAATAAAAAAGATACAGGAAACACCTACAATGGCCGAAAAACATAGCCACATGCCAGAAAGTGAATAGGAACTGCACAAGAAGAAAAAACCCACAATAAAAATACAAAAGACAAACGTAAACAACGATAGGAACTCGGGACAGCCGGACTTGGTACCGGCACTAGCAAAAGCCAGTGGTAGGGTTGAACCGGTTTATGGGTACCCAAACCTCCCCTTTCTCTGTCCCGTTTCCCTATAGTATAACAAACATACGAATAAAACCCATACAGGTAGACTACTAACTCTATGACCACAATCTAGAAAAGAAAAATGGGGGAACAAAACGTAATTTTGAAAGATGGGTCAAGGAGTGCTCGCCGCTAAACTGCCGGCTGGCTCAAGGAGCCTAGTCTGCTGGTAAAACACTGTCGCACTACGGAAGTAAAATCAAATTCAAAACTCCCAATGGGTTTGGTAAAGAATCATTATGTATTTCAGTAGACATCGGCAGTATCAGCGAGAGGCCAGTATGTGTGTAAAATCCTCAGGTCACTGGATCCCAAAGCTAATTTAACGGACACGTGCAGAATATCCTGTCGATATCCCCTATTGCGTACGGAATGTAAGTTACGTCCAAGTTTTTCTGGATTTTTAATCGTTTTCTGGCATTTTTTTACAACATTTCCGTAAAATCGAGGATGGGAAATGCCCTTAGAAATAAGCTGTTTGCGAGTGACATTATATTTAGATATCAGATGTTCATATCTTCGATAAAACTCTTTAAATGTATTTAACAATTTATGAAATCTGTAACCTTGCTGCAAAAGTTTTGAAGTGATAGTAAGGTTACGTTCATTGAAGTCGTCAAGAGCAGAACAAACGCGTGCGAATCGTACCAGTTTAGAAATATAAACTCCGAAGAACGTCGCCGTCAAGAAAAGGGAAATTAGTAATACTGAAATCAAAATCATCCCTTTTATCTTAAATTTTAGTTTTTATTTTACCAGAGTCAACGATGATAGTTAGATCCAGAAAAGGGCAATTCTTAGAATCATTATTAGCTTTATTAAGTTTCAGTTGTTGTGGGTAAATGATGTCGACATAATCTAAAAACTGGGGATTGTCAATAGTAAGGATATCGTCAATATACCTGCTGTTATTATTGAAAATAGAAATAAGTTGATCACTGTTTTGTATGGTCCCGTTTTGTAAGTTTTTCATGAAGTCACGTTCGTAACAGAAAAGAAAAAGATCTGCAATGAGAGGTGCAAAATTTGTACCCATGGGAATTCCAATGACCTGTTGATAAACAATGTTGCCAAAACGAACAAAAATGTTGTCAAGCAAAAGATTTAGTGCTTTAATCGTATCATCACACGTCCAGGAGGAATGATTGTTGTAAGTGATATTAGAAAAGAATCCTTGCTTTTTGTTACAACAAATAAACTGCGGTCCAGAAAATTTAAAAGACCATTTAATCAATTGTCCCAATTTAGATTTAATCAGAATTTGTGGAAGCGTTGTATAAAGTGTAGAAAAATCATAACTGTCGATAGATGAAACTGGTTTTTGTATTGATTGCAATTTATCTAAAACTTAATAGAGTTTTTTACACTCCAAAAGTAATTGACACCAGAGTTTTGATAAGTTTTTTCACAATATTTTATAATTAAGTCCTTTATACAAGAAAGTGCACTGGTTAAATGGATGGACATGTTAGTAGTAGAACAATTACTCGATGCCGAAATAAAACGATGCTTGTACGGGTTTTTGTGAAGTTTAAGAATCCAGTACATTGTAGGCAAGGTGTTATCTTTAGGTGGAACTTTGAGCATTTCTGTATCCTTGTAATGTTGTTTGGTGAGAGTTTGTTCATCACAATTGGTGCGTTTGAAAGTATTAGACTTGTCCAATTCGTTTTGTTGGACATCGATATAGTATTTCTTTCAAATGATTGAAACGTTGTTAGAAGCTTTGTCAACTGGTACAAACACATATTTTTTGCCAAGATCTCTCAATTTAGACTTTATTCTATTAACAGACAGCTTAGGATGTGGCTCATCATAATTATCTTTATAAAAATTAATTCTGTTGCTGACTTTGGTAATAATTTTATCTTTGAACAAATTCAGTGCGTGTTTGTCTGCACTTTCCCGTTTGCACCATTTTATACAGTACTTAGTGACTGCGTCTTTAATGATTTCAAAACAAGCTTGCCAGTTAATTTTGGAAGGTGGGTGATATTTAGGCCCTTTTCTAAAGAACTGTTGAACTTGAAGTTCCCCGTTAAAATATGTCCGCAAGGGTCATAGCGGTATGGTGACATAGAACAATCTCAGCTGCTGGGGTAGTTCTTCTCAAAATCAGCATCACAAGTGATCGAAGAGTAATTGAAAAAATACTTCTAGTAGGTTGTTTTTAAGAAAAAGAAATGAGAGGCATATCCTGGTTGTCAAAATATGCGGGTATAAGTTTTTGAATATCAGGGTCCCGGAAAATGCTTCCAATATCAATCAAATCAATCTCTTTTTTAATATATTTAATTTTTAAAAATTGTTTAACATGTTCATCGGGTTTGTCGATTCTCGGAAAAAGACGATGATAACAGAACGCATCAATAAATTTTGAACATTCATATAGCGGACTATTAACAGACATAGTATCACATTCCAAAGAGATTTTGTAAAGTTGTGTAACAGGAATTGAACAAAGTTTGGTGAACAAGCCGTGCCGCGCATTGTTTTTGAAAACAGTATATAGATCTTTAACATTTACAAGGGTTTTACGTTTGCTTTTTATACTATATTTAAACACCGACTGTGACAAAACCGGACTTTTCACTGGAAGTGTAAAGGGTGCCACGCGTGGGGCAGATCATGCTTACCCTTCCGGAGCACCTGATGATACCTCAGTTTTATAGGGGTTCATACTGGTAGTGCTTTAGTTTAGTGACGTTCTTGTTCTTTTTTGTTTATTTCTTTGTCTTTGTCATACTGTTTCAATTCGTGTTGCTATAAATTGCCGTGATTTTGGATTTATGATTTTAGAATTTCCACTTCCCCCTTTCGTTTGCCGATGTATTACGATCTTTTTGTATTTTTTTTATATTGCTATGTATTCTTGATGATTTTGGCTGTAGCTTTGGTATTCATTAAGAAATATATTTATCCAACTCCATGAAACTCTGTAGCCAAGTCTTTCTTTCAATGCTCGAACCTACCAGTTTTCAATCGCTTATACTCTCGTTTCTGTTAGGTTTCGTGTGCAAAACTAGGCAGTTGTGAGCAAGTACAACAGTACGATCAAGTTATCGTTAATTAGAAAATAAATGCAGTTAAAATATGTAGTGAAATTCGTGGGGTGGGATAAAAGTGGTCGCTTATAGCTTTTAGTGAAGCTGGTCGTTTGAGCAGGTTTGACAAGTTACAAATGAACGAAATGATCATTGTGACTGACTCTTGAAAAATATATCATTAATATTTTGACCAAAGTATAAACATTGGTCCGTACTAGATCATGTTTAATCTTTGAATTGTGGTAGAGGGTCATTTTAAAGGCATTGAGGACGAAATGTGTAAAGCCCAAATGTCAGAAAAACCTGTGTATCATCAGATTTATGGCCACATTTATCAATAATTAAACAACTAAATTAAAGTTGTTCCCTAAAAAGAGATGTTAATACCTGGAAAGAAGCACAAACTAGGGGCGTGGAACTTTTGCTTTTTCTGGCACTAATTCTTGCTAAAAAAATCCTCTAACGAGCACACTGTCCATTAGAAATAAATGCCGTGCTCAACAAATTTCTTAATGTATAATCCCCTCCCAAGAACAAATTAGCTGCTTCAGAACAGCGAAAGGATGGTGTCTTCCAAAACACCAAGAAAAATACATTCAAGTGAGAAATAAAATAAATAAATTGTTGATCTCTGAGAATGAACGAGAGCAAGATTCATATAAACATAGATTTACCATAAAAAAGAAAAAGAAGAAATACTGAAAGCTATGAATAGTCCCATAAGAACAACAAAGGACCCGCGCATAAGACCAGTTTCCAACTAAAGTTTTGTCTTACACGAATATATTATTTCCAATCTTCAACAACTTTTTGCAAAATGGCATCATCCTTGGAAAAAACAATATAATGAATATAGCAAAGCAATGAGACATATCTAATTGCAACAATAAGAAGGGTTTCACATTCATCTCAACACCAAATAATATTTTCTGTTTCTGTTTTGATACATGGAATAAATACTGCTGTTGGTGAACTGGATTCGGGAAAGAAAAGGCTGTTACGATTAAATATTCACACAAAGAAACACCTTTGAATAATTCATAAAATAACAGAAAAACTTAGTTATAAATTTTATTGATAAACATAGATTTTGAGAAAACCTTATTCAGTATACACAGATCAAGCTAATGATGACACATCTCTCAAAATTACGATTTGTCTTATTCTTTTCTTTAAAGATAGTTGTCTTGAAATTAGTAGTCTACCTGTATTGGATTTTATTTGCATGTTTATTTTACTATAGGAAAATCAATAGAGAAAGGGGAGGATTAAGTACTATAAACCGGTTCAACTCTACCAGTATCAAGTTCGGCTATCACGAGTTCCTATCGTTGTTACGTTTGCCTTTTGTCTTTGTATTGGTGTTTTCATTGTGCAGTTCCCTGATCAATTGTAGCATATGACGGTGAGTTTGGCCAAAATAGGCGTTTCCTGTTATCTTTTCTTTTTAAGGTAGATCGGTAGTCTTCCACCATTTTGAATTTGTTTTTTATGCTGTTATGGTATTATCTGCTTTAAAATATGCATTTTTTTTTGTAATGAATCATCCATAATATAAAGTGCAATGGACCTACATGGACATGATTTCACATGTCTTTATCTAAGAAGACGAGATGTGGTAACTTGATAATTAGATAAACTGGAAGAGAATTTTTTAAAAAGGGAGATAATCTGATAAAAATATTTTACATAGATATCACTATGAAAATTCACATTTTACAACCTATATGAAAAACAAAGTCGGTGACCCCCATTTTTCTTTATATCTTTTGAAAGTATATTCAAAGGGCTAACACATGAGTAAAGTAGAAAGAAATCTATGGAATAGTTTTAAAGAAATCAACAATATACCTGTTTTTCCCTATATATTCATTAGAAATATTTGATTATTTTGATGTCGGTTATTTTAAAAACAAGCACGGTGACCCCCCTTTTTTATTTCACTGCTTGTATAATAAGGAAACTTTCCTGTGAAAATAAAAAAAAATCTATGGAAAAAAATTTGGAGTACCCATCTACCTTAATGCTGAAAATCACCAGGCAATTATTTCCTCATAAAATCTGGAGTGAGAAAAGGATGGGTAATGCCGTCTCTCCTATTTCTAATAACTCAGGGCGGGAACACAGGAATATGATGGGCATTATTTTCATTTTTTGAAGATGAAAATGATCTCGCGGTACTTTTTTAAACTTGAAACTGACGTGCAGGACAAAACAGCGAAATTACGACAGAATGCAGGTTTGATTGGACTAACCATTAATTTATAGAAAACAGAAGTAATATCAGATACATGACCGGACAGGCAAAAAGATAGGATAATTTCATATAATGAGAAATAAGAAAACAAAACGGTTGCTTGAGCAACATGCTACCTTGAGTAAATGTAATGTTTTAGGGGAGATTTATTTTAATTCTGGTTGATAAAGTATTTGGTTCAGATCAACACAATATGTTTTTTTAATACATATCATTTCAAGTTTGAGAATTATTTATTCAGGAACCTCTACTCTTTGTCTTGTACTGTGATCCTAACTACAAGGATATTTTACGGGTACATTAACATGTGTTTAACAAAACAAATTCTTTGTCACAAAATTTCATCTCTAAGAACGAAGCAAAAGAATCAGCTCGGGTATCATTATGACTGTAAAATAATATACGACATAAATGTTGTGGAAGGTTCATATCACAATAAATCGTTTATTTCTCAGAAAAAAACAATAAAGGTGTACGTTATCGTAATTACATGTTTGCTATTAATAATGCAGTGTCGCTCTCTGATATCTGAAGAATCTTTTTATTGCATATTTAGCCGTTTTAATGGAAGGAATATTTAAGTTTATAGTCAGAACATCGGGAAATGATTTCTTTAGACGTCAGACGTCTGCAGAGATTCTACAATATTCAAAGCTATTTTTGATAATTTTTTTTAATGCAGCTGCAATGCCAGTCTCACCGAAATGGAGGTTGCACGATATATCTTGAATATCACTATCAAAATTCTATAAAAAGGTCATAGCTCCTTGCATACAACTCCGTTTTGGCAGTGTTTTCTTATTACAGTAAACTCATAAATTATCACATAAACAAGAATTAAAAGAATTTAACGACAAAATGAAGGAAAATTATATAATATTTATCAGGTATAATTTGCGAAATGAGACAAGTCTGTTGAAAATTACAGACAATTTATGGAGAACTTCACATGCTTTTACGTTGTTTCTTATGTGAAAATAATCCAAGTTGTTGGTATACCATTACTAAAGTGATTTGATTTTATATAAAACGTGATAATAGCAGATAGATCGACATGCAGATATTACGTGTAATTGCTCTCTTATCCTCCTCATTACTTCGGTTTGACCCGAAAATCAATTTTATTTCGGTAACTTGCAATATCTAAACATGTTAATATTATAAATATGTTTTTTAAACTAAGGAGAAGTGCCAACCCCGTGCAGGTTCTGGTCATAGCTTATTTAGGCTTTCCATTAATACCATATTCGTCATTTGTTCTGTCTCGGTTTTTACTGGGGATGGCAACGAATACTCGAATACTCGAGTAAAATTTTTGTACTCGAGTACTCGGCTTATTTTTTTTAATTCATGGATAATTTCTAAATTTAGTCATGCATTTTTATAGTATCTTCTCAATATTTTCTCTTTTCTTATTTTTTTCATTTTCTATTTATTGCGCCTAATCTGCATTCGTCTGATATTTCTGTATTCCTAAAATGTGTATCAAACTATTCCCTTTCGTTTTTCGGAAATTTGTTCATCAAATCATTAATTTTAAATCAAGGAAGTTCACAAAATTCGACCTTTAAAATTCAATTCTTTGTACCTATTGTCTTGGTATTCTATAAAATATATTTTCAAAAAAGCATTCTTTTTGAAGCTTGCTCATTTAGTAATTAGACCGGCAAAACTGAAGAAAACTCGTATTTGGCAAGACGGGCAACGTTGGTTATTTCTTTCATTTCTTTAATCAGAAAGATCCTTCATTAAAGTAATTAAATTTAGATCAAAACACATTTCTACAGTTCAAGCTGTTAGTCGATTGTTTGCCAATAAGTGTTTTATTGTTTGATATACACAAGAGGTGATTAACTTTAGTACTCATTCAAATAGTAAAAAAAAAACAAGCCAGAAAAGTTTCATTGAAAAGCCTAAAAGACCTACGTTGCAGGTCCTCGAAGCACATTAAACAAATGCTGGCTATCCATTAACAATTACATTGATCCGAGAACTCGAGTACTCGCGAGTATTTGTATCGAGTACTCGAGTAATGAATTTGAGTCATTTTGCCATCCCTTGTTTTTACACATCTTTCGGTGATCTGTGCTTTGGAGACATAAGTAGTTGAAATTGCAATCTGTAGAAACTAAATTTACAGTAACTTTGGTATATTGTTATTCCGTTGAACATCAGTTACTTTCATCGGGTATTTTATTATTCTGTTCGACATTTTACTTACGGAATGAGTAATAGAAGCAGCAAATAAGATTCATACTAAAGAATATCAAGATTTGTATATAAAAAGATTCTGTCCCTTTTTACATACCTTACATTGTGACGTCATGTTATTTTTCAGGTTTGTCATAGCTACTGTTGTTGAGTCATGAAAATAAACAATTACCGACTGAAGACGAATGCAAGTGACCTAATCTTATTTCAAATTGCCTTTTACTGATGAATAATTAAAAAAGTAGAAAGATTATATCCCATGATTTTATTATGCTTGATTTTCTTGAAATCGACTCGATGAGTGCCTTGTGCTTGTTTATATGTTGTGATTGTCTTATTTGTCTTTTTGTCAGGCAATGGATTACCCGTTGCCAGTTAATTTTTTCTTGTTTACGATACCACAACCATTTGGTAAACATGGATGTAGCTCAAATCGGTGCTAAAATGTTTACTAATGAGGAAAGCTTGTTGTTGAAGGCATCAAGACGATTTCAAGATGAAGAAAAATAATAAATCGTTATTCAAGTACTTTGCTTTTCAATGTATTGGTAGAAACTTTGTCTCATGTAAACTTTCTTTTGGTAGCCAATTGCAACGGCAGCGATCCACCAGGAAAGGTCGTAAGCCTTGTCTAGCGAAGATGCTATATAACTTGTATTCTCGAACGTTTGAAGTTTCCCTTCATATCTATGCACCTTTTATAAGAAGAGCGCCTGTAATGTCAAGAAAATATTTTGATTTGCCGTCAAGTGTTTGTATAGCTAAGTACAAACTGATCTGAAGGAAAGATGCCATGTGAATAATGCAATTATAAATAAATATAATGATACATTTTGGAGTAATTGTTTCTTTGTCCGAGATGATCCTTCTTTCAATATAGTCAAAGAACAATAAACCATACTAAAATGAGCGTTAAATGATCATAAAAAATATTTTTGTTCTAGATGGAAATTACATACCCACGAAATAATCGCACTTGATTTCAAAAACACTGTAGATTACGATTCAACACAAAGTGCATGGCATCAGAGGAGCTGACATTTTCCGTTATCTTCTTAGATTGAGAAATTATTTTTATAAGTCATAGAGAAATTAAAGACCAAAAAACCTTTTCATTGTTATTCGACAGTTTCCCCAGGTTCTATTATAGTTCTATTACTTTACCTCTACATTCTTGAAGAAAAGGAATGGATTTTATTTTACGTCAATGAAGTAGACAGCGAGGAATCATTGAGAAAAGCAAATACTTCGAAAATAATTTCTTTTCAGTTGAATGAAAAATTGTTTGTGGTGACGTTTGTAAGAAGATATGACCCTTGAAAGCAATACAACATGATGGTTCTGAAGACAGAAGTTGGAAAATATCTGTTCTAGTCCTACCATTCATGCTTCCGTAGCATATTTTTATTTGGATTTTTAGGCACGGACCATTTGATTTTCGGGGGGGGGGGGGGGNAAAAAAAAATTCTGGCCCTGACTTTTGCCAAAAAAAAATTCTCTGGCCAGCATCTGGGTTGAAAAAAATAATCTGGCCCTGATCCTGTCCATTAGAAAAAAAAGCCCGGCTCAACAAAATTTTCTAGCATTGTGTGTATGGGAAAAAAATAATCGGGCGAAAACATTTCCCGGCTCTGGTGAAAATCCCCCCCCCCGAAATCAAATGGTCCGCGCCTTATTGTTGTTTTACATGCTACACAGAGTCATGAATTCAGGATTAATATCTGCTACAACACTTATTCTCAGCCATATGCTAGACAGAGTCGTGTTTTCAGCGATATTACCTAGCCCATACGGTACACAGAGTCATGAATATCATGACTAATACCCTCAATTTATAGTCTGTCACATAGCACTATGCCCCAAACATGCATGGTGGCATGTGACTGTGTTTTTAGGCCATTGTAGGTGTTTGGTGTTATCCTTTTTATTCTGTTTAGAGTATAAGGATTTTAAATTATTGATGAAAATCGGTGGGTCCAGTTGTTTTAGTGATTGATTGATTGATTAATAAATAAGAGTTTAACGTCTAGTGAGCAATATCAGCTATATAAGGACGAGAACAAGTTAATCAATACAGAAAGTTATACGTAAAAGAAGAAAGTACTGAAAATTGAAGGAATAACTGGGGTAACGAGTTTTGATTGCAACAGCAAAACCGGAAAATTGGTAGGGGCAGGAAATTTAGCCTTCTATTGTGCCCCAGCTAGTCAAGAGAAGAATTGGTCTTTATACTGTAAGTGACGTGGCATTACTCCACACAGTTTGGCTGCAATGGTTCGCGGTCACGCTTTCCATATTATGACCTGACTACAACGCATAGATAGGGCATTCTTCAATTTATCACCTGGGGACATCTCCGGCAGCTCTGCAGTCGGAGCCTCTGAAAAACCGATTTATATAGGTACCGGGAGTTGTTTTTCATGTTTTTAGATTGTCCAAGTAGAAATGAATGTAATACAATGTTACACACAATTTTTTTTATGTTGTCCAAGTAGAAATAAATGTAATACATTGTTACAGACCACTTAGATAAGTATTATTTGTTAACATATTTAGGTATGACATTTATCATAAAATGTTGAAACAGTATCATGTTTTACAAATTATATATATTTGTATTCATACCCCACACATTTTATAATTGTCTTTGGTTTAGAATTGCACAAAAACGTTATTTTTTCTTTCATTTTTTTTTACAATAATAAGGTTTTAATTAACAAGATATGTTACAATCATTCATAGATGAAATAGACATCTTAAGTCAATATTGAATATCGTGGTCTTGTAGTGAAATATATAAATATAAGTGATCCATCACACTGACAGAACTTAAAAGTTGAAATTAGAAGGAGAAAAACTTGACATATATATAATTGGTATCGATTACAAGCTTTGTTTTTGTGACACTTTGTTCCACAATTAAATCTGACATGATGATCATTTTTGCATAATAAGCTACTGACATATTCCTATTAAATTGTAAAATTAATGAACAAAATAGAACAGTTTCTTTTTGAAGATATACATCAAAACTTCCAAAATTTTAAAGATTTCAACCAGTTTCAAAAAATAAATTAATTCTAAATCCAACTTTAACCCTTTTAGCGGTAGTATGTAATCTGTTGAATTTATATAGGGTCCACGCCAGTCAGAGAGTCATCTATCTTTTATCTTCGTTGTATGTTCATCGTATGTTGTATATATGTTTTGTCTTTGACCCCAAGGGGTGTAATTTTGCAATTAAGATCATGAAGAAGTCAGAAAATGACATTTAATCTGTAAATTTTTCTGCAAACACCAACCATGAAATATACATCATGAATCATTGGTTGTCATTGACACCTGGATTTGTAACACCGATATTTTCGCGGAGATGATAAATTCAGCGACATTTCCCTTTTTTTTCATTTCAGCGACATTATCACTTCAGCGACAAAAAGCATATAAATTCAGTGACATTTTATTTTTTAAATTCAGCGATATTTACCTGTAAAACCGGTAGGTGAAGAGGATTTTTTGCAGGATATATATTATTTATAGTCACTAATTTATTGTTCATTTTGCATTAAAATTACAGTTGTTGAGACTGTAGAATTTTATATCTCTATATCTTTCTGTATTCGCACTTATTCATGTATACATAGAATCATCAGATCTTTGAGGTTTGCTTAACATTGTGCCAAAGTTTTTAATGCACAGATCTCAAAAGATAGGTGGCCATGTAAGATCTTGAACCCATTCATTAGGCTTTCTTTACTTCCAGCTAGGTTATTTGTTTTTCGTCAAATAAAAAAAACTGATTTGCGCTTTCAATTACACAAGAGTTCCTACCAAGACAGTCCCGTGATCATTGACGTTAAACTAATACCTTCGAGAACAACCTCTAACTGGTACTGGTACTGACCTTTTTAGAAAATTTCCATCAATGTATATTTAATTTATTTCTTTATATTAAGTTATATTTTATCATTTTATTTGATTTATATAAAATTCAGCGTCGCTGAATTCATATATTATTCATAGAAAAAACGTCGCTGAAATGATAAACGGAATTACTCAAAAAATATCGCTGAAGTGATAGTTGCTGAAATGATCATGTCGCTGATTTTATACGCACCTATATTTACCACCATTAATTAAGTAATGAAAGTTTGACTGATGATGAATAGTACAGAAACACATTTATCATTCTCTCCTACATCATATATGCATAACATACTTATTTTTACCAATAACCGTGTGTTTGCTATTGGTTTCCGTATTGGGTCATTATACCCGGTTTCATATTACCAATATGATAAAATGGTTTATAACTATGGAGTATCTTTTCTCGTGTTAAGATTGGCTAATTTTAGTTTTCCCTATAAATTCTTTTTTGTAATTTTGTTGTATGTCAGGTTTATTTATTCATCTTTTGGTTTACATTCTCTTCCAAATATTTTGATTTTTATCTGCGCTGAAGAGACATAAGTTGTCGAAATTCCAATCTGCAGAAACTAAAATTACAGAAACGTCGATCAATAAAAATGTGTAAGGTTGTCCTTAATTTATTGCTGCTAATCATATTTTTGTATTTGATTTCCGTTTTTAGCTCACCTGGCCAAAGACCATGTGAGCTTTTGCCATCACTCGGCGCCCGTCGCCCGTTTGTCCGTCCGTCCGTCCGTTAACTTTTATTCAAAGATCTTCTCCTCTGAAACTACTAGGGCAATACTTACCAAACTTGAACTGAATCATTACCAGGGTATGCTCTTTCCAGTTTGTGATTTTTATGTCCGTAGACCAAACAACATGGCAGCTATTACTAAAAATAGAACATAGGGGTAAATTGCTATTTTTTGCAAATTACTCGAAAACCATTACAGATATCAAAATTCTGACAGGAGTAAAAATGATCAGCATAATGAGATCTACCTGCCCTGTAATTTTGGAGAATATCCGTTCACCCGTCTTGGAGTTATTGACTTATTGTCTTATATATTGAAAATGATAGAAGATAAAAGTGAAATTTGTATAACAAAAATTGTCAGCATAGTAAGATCTACATATCCTGCAATTTTGAAGAAAATCTGACAACCCACATAGGAGTTATTGCCGCTTTTTCTTTGAATTTTCACAATTTTTGAACGTTTTTACTTTTATTTCAAAAACTGTTTGAGATAAAGGTTAAATGTGAATTGCAAAAGTGTTGAGGTTTTCAAGAACTACAATTTCTACATGTGTCCAGCAGATTCGCATCTCATCCAAGATGTCCACCAGCGGGGAAGATAGTTTAACATAGGACCCTATAGGAAATGCATTCAAAGATCTTCTCCTCTAAAACCACTGAGCCAATGGGAACCAAATTTTGTCACAATAGTGCTTGGGTGGTCCCCTTTAAAGTTTGTGATTTTTGCGTTTGTACCTCATCCAAGATGGCTGCCAGCTTGGAGCACAGTTGAACATAGGGACCCTATGGGAAATGCATTCAAATGTCTTCTCCTCTGAACCTACTGAGCCAATTGGAACCAAACTTGGTTACAATAGTCTTTAGATGTTTTCCTTCAAAGTTTGTGATTTTCATTCAAGATGACTGCCAGCAGGGAACATAGTTTAACATAGGGACCCTATGGGAAATGCATACAAAGATCTTCTCCTCTGAAACTACCAGGCCAAATTGAACTAAACTTGTTCACAATAGTCCGTGGGTGGTCCCCTTTAAAGTTTGTGATTTTTACGTTCTTACCTTATCCAAGATGGCCGCCAGCGTGGAACATAGTTTAACATAGGGACTCTATGGGAAATGCATTCAAATGTCTTCTCTTCTGAACCTACTGAGCCAATTGGAACCAAACTTGGTTACAATTGTCTTTAGGTGATCCCTTCCAAAGTTTGTGATTTTTAGTTTGTACCTCATCCAAGAATGAAAATTAACATCTGCTGAACTGATTTATAGGATGAATGGGAGGTCTATAGGTGACAATGAATAAAACCAGTGACCAGGTGAGCGATACAGGCTCATGTGAGCCCCTAGTTTAATATTAAAACAAATTTTATCTGGCTGCATATTAACTAACTGAAGATAAAGACAACTGAAACACAACCGAAAGCTACATTTTTGTTCTTATACATATGCACGTCTGTTGTATGCGTTGACATTATCATACATATGTTTGCTGTGTACGTTGTCATTCTGGTACATATGTCTGCTGTGTACGTTGACATTCTGATGGATATGTTTGCAGTGCAACTTGACATTCTGGTACAAGTCTACCTGTGTATATGACTCTGGTGCATATGTCTATTGTGTACGTTGATATTCTGGCATACATGTCTGCTGTGTACGTTGACATTCTCGCACATATATGTCTACTCTATACATTCTGGTACATGTGAATGATAATAAGTTGATATTCTGGTTCATGTGTCTGCTGTGTACGTTGACATTTTAGGATGTATCTGCTGACATCCTTGTAAATGTGTACGTGTATGGCAAGCGAAATTAACCAAAATGCAGAGAAACTCGGTTTTGGTTAGCAAAACCGGAGTTTGCTGTCTGTAAAGCTAGGTTTCCTAAACTAAACTCATCTTAAGTACTGCAAATGTGAGTTTTCTCTTCGAAATAAATACATTGCTCAGCATCCAATGGGTTTCTAAGCTAAACCCAGGTTTCCTTAAGCAAATGTTTGTATTCCTAACTGAAACCGGGTTTCGCTCTGAGACACTAGTTTTTGGTTAGAGAAACCTTATTTTCATGCCAGGAAACTCGACTTCCAGTAGCAAAAGGTAGTTTTCCTGTAAAATTACATAGAAGGCTGAGTGTTCTATGAATTTATGAAGCTAAACACAAGTTTCCTCGTGCAAAGATGGGATTTAGACAGCGATTTATTTTCTCATAGGAAATACATAACAGCCTGACCGCTTATTTTGATTGGTCAATTTTCCGAACTCGCTATGTGATGGTTGTTTTCATAGGAAGGTATTATTTAGTCATTTAGTTATCTATTTTGTTAGTTTCTGCTGGGGCATGCATAATTTATATGTATCAACTTACTTTTAAAAGGGCAAAATGACAGTTTGGACCCTCCCCGGAAGTCTAAGTGTTCCGAATGTGATGATTTTAACCATGTTAAGCTTGTATTCATATCAATTTGAACTTACTTTTTAAAGGGCAAAATGACAGTTTGGACCCCCTCCCCGGAAGTCTAAGTGTTCCGAATGTGATGATTTTAACCATGTTAAGCTTGTATTCATATCAAAGGTACAAATTCTGCAAAAAACATTTTTTTTACAAAAAGGGGCCCAACCCTCCCCCAGACCCCCTTCTGGATCCGCCAATGGATCCTTATCTTTCATAGTTGGCGTAATCTCGACATCTGCTATCAATTTTATTAATACGTGCTTCATACACGCCGATAGAAAAATAAGCCAGTTAACCTTAAAGCGTACAGCGGGTACCATGCACGACGTATGAGAAAAGCGAGGAACGAATAATTAGTATTTGGCTTGCACGATACCTTTTTTCGGTTTGCAAGAAACACGGACAATACAACGACCCCAACACGGCAAGATGTGAAATAAAAAACGGTAAACTGTATCCATAGGCAATGTAATAATAAAACTGTCGGGAGTAATTTTATTATTAATTGCAAGCTTATTTATTCAAAATATCTAAAATGAAAGTAGACACGGAAAATCATTCCAACCAATGGAAATAAAGCTTACTTATTCAGTTAAGATAATGGACCAATCAAATTCAGTAATCTGCCTATTATGTATTTCCTACAGGAAAATTAAATCGTCGATTAAAACCCACATTTGCAAGAGGAAACTTGGGTTTAGCTTCAGAAATTCATTAGATCCTCAGCCTTCTATGAAATTATAAAGAAAAACTACTATTTGCAACAGCAAAATACAGTTTAGTGCAGGAAACCTAGGTTTCCTGGCTAAAAACAGGTTTCTGTATAGCGAAACCCGGTTTCGGTGAGGAGAACCTACATTTGCTTGAGGCATAACAACTCAAAGCCACCATAAGATCTTCAATGAACGGTGAGGAAACCCCACACCAAACGGCAGGTCGGAGTCGGCCCCAAAATAAAGAGTAATCAAGTTCAGCGAAAAAACCATCATCCTAGACTCCTATAGACATAAAGTAAACAGACAAGACACGCAAATGCTTAATTAATTTCCTGACTTAGGACAGGCACAAACCTGCTGAGGCGGGGTTAAACTAGTTTTATTTGGCCCAAACCTTCCCCCTAAAGCCTATGTGATAAATCAAAAAACAATCGTAACAACGAATTCAGTTCGCAACAGGACTGAGTCAATTGTGAAAAATAAAACTGAAAGAACTAATCACAAAAGACTACTAGCAGTTAACTGACTTGCCAGCTCCAGACCAATTACCAACTGAAAAATAAAGTTATGTATCCTCAGTATACAGCTTGCACCGAGATCCCTTCCCATGAGGAGTTTAGCATTATGATTTTATGCATAAACTAGAATACATAACCCGTGTCCATCCAATACTGATTTTAGAAATTTAGAATGTGTTTAGTTAAGATGCAAAGACCCTATCAAAAAATCAATGTTAAAACCAAAGAAGGCCATACGTACATTGTAATGACTTAGCGACAATACCGTAATTGTAACCCTTATGCATTAGACAATTTAAAGGTATTATAAGTTTGTTAGGCGAGTTTAAGTATTTTTTACTCTTATGTAAAACACTAGCGTAAAATAAGGGATGTGAAATACCAGCCTTGATTAGATGTTTACAGGTTGCATTGTAAATATGAACTAAGTCTTTATATCGATGATAAAGTTTAGTAAAGGTTTTAACTAGTTTATGATAACGAAAACCCTGATGTAATAGTTTTTCTGTTAGGAAAAGATTCCGCTCATTAAAATCGCAAACGGTATTACATACTCGAACAAATCGAACAAGTTAAGATATGTAAACACCAAATGATGGCGCAAATGGAACACCGCCATCCAGAAATGGATGATTAACTATGGGAAAAGAAAAATCGTCCCTTTTATCACAAATTTTAGTTACTAATTTACCATTCGCAATATCAAAATTGATGCATGAGAATGGACAATAATGAGTATTAGAATTGACTTTATTCAAAGTCAGTTCTTTAGGGTAGATGTCCTTATAATGCGTATTGAAGTCGTCATTATTTAAAGTTAAAATATCATCCAAATATCGGAAAGTGCTGTTAAACTTTTCAATTAAATGCTGTTTAGATGGGTCTTTACTGATATTGGTCATAAACTGAGATTCGTAGCAGTACAAAAAGAGGTCCGCTATAGGTGGTGCACAATTGGTACCCAAAGTATTCCTATGACCTGGCGATAAATAGTGTTACAGAAATGTCAAGTAAAAATTCAAGTGTTGAAATCATATCAAAACAAGTCCAATTAATTCAGTTCTTTTGTTTTGTATTACTAAAATGTGTATTAAAGGAATTAGAACATATATATTCACAATCGGATTTTTTGCATGCCCATTGAATAAGACGTCTGAATTTTTCCTTTATAAGATTATGTGGTAAGGTAGTAAAGAGGGTAGAGAAATAAAAACTTTCAATGGATTCAAAAGGGCTATTATAAGCATTCAATTAATTTATCGAGAACTTCCAATGATTTTTTTACACTCCAAAAAAGATTGATACCACTGTTTTAATAAACTTTGTTACAGAAATTCTAATAGCAGTCAGCGTATGAGTGAGTATAATAGAAACTTTAGTAGTAGAACAGTAACTAGATGACAAAATGAATCTAGATTTATATGGCGTTTTGTGGAGTTTAGGAACCCAGTACATGGTTGGAACTGATTTACTAGCAGGTTTAGCCTGTAAAGATGTAGCTGTATGTTTGTAATTCCATTTTCCGTTAATTTGGGTTAATTGAAAAGTATGTGAACTGAAAATTTCTTTTTGGTGTACTTATATATAATGTCTACGACAGACTATAATGAAATTATTAGAAGCGTTTTCAGCTTGGACAAAAACGAACAGAAGCATGTTCATAATGTCTTGTCTTTTTTATCATGTTTTGGAATAAACGTTTGCAAATCTCTTTTTCAAGTTGACATTTGACTATATTTTGGGTAATTGCTTGTGTTGGAAAAGGTTCACGAAAGATTAATCTGGACAGTTCATTAAATCTTATTAGATCACAAAACTGGATATGCACGCACAATTAAAAGTTTCATAACCAAACAAAAAAAGGCAGTGGCTATTCAACCGGACCCGGTCGAATAGCCCACATGCTATTCGACCGGACCTGTCTAATTAGCAGGTAATTTACATGAAGATTAAGCGGACACATCATTTATATGTGTTAATGTATTAATTAACGAGCTCAGGTACAAAACAATTTACACTGATGTGTTAATAAATCAGTCATTGCATTTCAATATTTTTTTTCATTTATATTGTATTATGTAATTTTGCAAGCAAGATTTTTTAAATAAGTTGTAGTCTTAACCAATTACTTGGTTTTATCTATTGCTTTGAGAAACGTTATGTAGAAACTTGTTATTTTTAGACCAGCTACGGAATAGACTTTTATTCTTGTCAGAATTTGCAGAAGACCCTAATAAATTGAAACAAAGTGAAGTTTTCATTCCTATTCTTGATATACATGTACTTATATTATAATTTAACCAGCGTCAAAAACTAATTGCAAAGTCTTGCTTTATTGTTCACCGACTGAAAAAGCGTATCTATTATATGGCTCTGCTGAAACCCCTTTAAAATCCGTATTGAAGTAGATGCCAACTATATATCTCAAAAATATAAAAACAAAATGCATTTTAATAAATATATTCTTTTTTGTAAGATTTGTAAGCAACAAATTGTATTCGTCTAATTACTACATGACATGTTACCAAGATGTAAAGAGCCAGCAATCGATAAGGAAAATGGAATTTTTGATATAGAAATTATATTTTGTGTTGGCTCAAATTGGGCGTTCATTTGATTCTATTACTGGTTAATAACAACCTGGAGAAAATTTGATGAAACCCGATAGAATGTCATTCAAGTAATCTATAAGTGACGGACCTCGTACGCAGTGAAGTGGTCATTTAATAAGAATCACATTGATATTTACCTAATTTCATTAACATGTTGTCATCCGTTCGGTTTCCAATAATTGCATGTTTGTGCATGTTCATAAATTTCAGTTATTTAAAAACCCCAATTGCTGGTTTTGATAGAGATCACGATATAAAAAGATATTGCAAATTGAAACAGACATCAGAAATTACGAATATAGCATAGGTGTATCAAACATAAAAATGGTGGCAGAATTCAGTAAAGGGGATAAACATTTGATTTTCATGGGGAAGTGGTGTGGACAATTTTGTATATAAATAATTTATTCTTGGTGCCAGTGAAGATAAATATTCAAATCGTAACTTTTATGAAAATAAGTAATTTAATTTCAATTTGAAGACATTTTATTTTTTATTACAAATGAAAATCACTGATTTATGCGACATTTGGTGAAAAAAATAATTTGCTCGAGAATTTAAGGGACATTAATAAGTTTCCCGGGAAAAATTGACCAAGCCCCCCCCCCCCCCCCCCCCCGTAAATCAAATGGTTGTCCCCTAATTTAGATATATCTACATGCATGTTATTGGTTCCTCTGTCTGTAAGCGGTCCAAATTAACTTTTCCACCTTTTTAGTGTCATACTGTTTCTTTATTTGTCTGAATTGTGTCTTCTCTTGCAGTAGAGCAAATTAAATACTGGATTTTCGAGTTGAATTTTTTCCAGCCAGACGATTCTTTCATAGCACAAAAAAGAAACAAAATTCATCCAGTTGACGGTGTGGAAGTACTTATTGATTGATACACTGATGAGCTAAGGATAGCCAATGACATTCACAGTGTTTAGTGTAGCCTCGTGTCCAGCTTTCATTGTCCAGAAACTTATTTATGCGAGATTTATTAAGATGACTCACTCATTACATTTTTATATTTGTGTAAAATCAACTTATCTCGTACAGAAAAATTCGTTCCTCACCAATTCCTCAAGTTTATTTCTAACAAAATTCATATTCACTTTAGACATAAAAAGCTATAAAAAGTAAAACATCTGATATCACTACCGTCCAAGTGCGAATAGACGAGATCATTATGATAGTTAAAACAATATATGCGATTGTTGAAAAGGTCATTATTACTGTCGTAAACAATATTGAATTTATGACAGTAATAATTCCTTTATAGGAATCGAAACAATTGTTTATACTCTTATAATGATCCCATCGATTCTCACTTGGTCGATAGTGTGATATTTTGTCTGCCGTTTGCCTTTATTTTGTTAATTGAATTAGATAGTCATTATTTAATATAAAATGATTTCGATAAATCTAATAAATACTCTTCATCTTCAGAAATATAAAATACATGTATTCGCGTAGTTGTCAATGTAAGTGTTACTAAAATTTCGAATCCAGAAAAATGATTACAAAATTTAGAATTAGTGACCATAACCTTCTTGATGAAATAGGCAGATACAAGAAAAATACCAAAAGAAAATAGATTATGTCATTATTTTGAAAATAAAATTGATAATGAATGTCATTTCTTTCTTCAATGTACATTAAATAAAGATTTAAGAAATAAACTTTTTCTTCATTTTAAAAAACAGAATAACTTTGGCTATACATCAGAAGTAAATACAATAAAAAGGCTTCTAGACCCTGAAAAAAAACAGATGTATCCTTCATAAAACAGTCATTAGAACTGAGGAGAGTGGATCAAAGGTATATAAATATCTAAGTATTTTGAATTCTTGTTTATATGTTTTGTACTAGTTTTGTATGCTCTTGTTCCTAATTGGAATTGTGCTTTGCATTAATAAAGTATTAGTAACACTAAACAACAGTTGTGTCACATGTCTTGTCTATATGGTTAAACATGTATTGTCAAAGTCAAATCTAAGAATATCTTGATTGTTAAAATATTCATTTAAAAATATATTGTCTAATATGGTAAAACATGCTTGTATGCATGTCTTGTCTATGGTTAAAGATTAAATCTGAATGTGCTCATTGACTCATTAGACACAAGCTTTCTTGAAATGATGAATTTAAAATTGAATAAGTAATAGAAAAAAACATATCATGAAGTATATGGCTAGAATTTCCGACAAATATAACTATCCGTTTATAAAAAATGGTCAAAAAAGATATAAAAAACAATACATTCAAATGGTGCATATCGTGATATACTCATGCAGAGGAGATATAAAGTACACCGAGAATCCCTGAAAAAGATGTAGATGTGACTTATTTTAGCAAGGAGAAATTTCGCTTAAAAATTCAAAAAACAAATGCAAAAATCTGAAACGTATGACAATATGGTTTGTCAAGAAAAAATGTGATAATAAACTTTACCTATGCAGTTTGTAAAGACAAATTATATATAGAACTTTTGTATTCAAATTTGAGAAACAGACAAATGATTAAAAATTGATCATGCATATAATTTTAAAGAGGCAGATAATGATATAAGAAACGTTTTGGTGATGTATGTCTCTTATTTCAGTGAATATGAGGTACTTTTTTATTGCCAAAAGAAAAAATAAATAAAGAAAAGAAACGAATAATCAAAAAAGGGATTTTTCATCAAAATTAAAAATCTGAATCCGAAGTTTATGTAAAACAATACAACTACGATTATAGAAAATATTGCATTGTCTTTGTGTACTGTGCACCTTGCTACCGGTCATTCAAAACTCATTAACACCTAGAGGAGTAGACTAAACAGTGATGCGTAATTTTATGTTTGCTACACATGGTTATATGTGTATTCTTTGCAAATAAAGAAACTTCAACAACAATATATGCCGCACTGATAGTGTGACGGGTGTCGCTAGTGGGACAGGACATGCTTACCCTTCCCGAGCACCTGATGTCACTTCCAATTTTCAATGGTGTTCACACTATGAGTACCTAAGTTCTGAATGTCGTCTTTTTATTTCTGTGCCCTGCGGCTGTGTCACGTCCTTGTTTTGTCTTTGTTTTTCTTTGTTCCCGTTTTTGCCATGTCTATGGACTTTGATTTTTGTAATCATTACTCTCCTCGTTCCTTCGGTATTATACTGCCGTTGTTTTGTATATCAACCATTTTTATGTTCTGGGGCAGATGCATTGTTTTTTACCTAGACCAGTCGCAATTTTTCATTAAATAACAAAATACCGAAGTAACTGTAAATTTTTCTCTCTTTAAGTCTCTCCGAATACCCGCCCTTATAATGTAAAATGTATTACATCATAAGAATTTGTATTGAGCCAGTGAAAATGAAGCTGTTTGTCGTTATTATGATCTACATTATACAATATATGTTCAAATCTAATTGCAAGAGGTAATAACAGTTCCTGCCAGTTAACCTAAAACAAAAGAAATGTTATCTAAGGAACACCAATTTTCTCCCTCTTTACAAAAATACCAACTTTTATTATTTACACTTAATCTATGGGCTAAATCATTTTCGACACCGATGATCTCAGTAAGAAACCTCTCTCATTTATATCTGGTTAACAATTAGCTATTCATCAAATTTACTTCATTTGATTACCAATCAAGTAATTCCAGGCAATGACTTCATTAGACACTTCTTATCTTTTATCTATTGCTACGTTAAGCCATTCCACAAGACATTAAAGGCAGTGTCTATTTACACAACTAAGACAGTGTCCATTCATTAAAGAAATGTATATTCACAAAACACTGACCATGCTCTCTGCAAATCACTGTTAGGCATATTGAACAAAAATAAACAACGTCATTAATTAAGTGTCGAAATTGACAACTTATGCTGTTTATCTCGAAGCACATTTTGATTATAATTACCTCAGAAACTGTAATTGATTTAGCATAAAATCAATGCGTTGATTAAATAAACCAAAATAAAACTGATATACAATCGTTGATAGATATTGAGATAAGTGACATCGGCAAAGTTACTATCAGATTTTTTCGAAGCTGAAGGAATTAGAAATCTGATTCAAAATCAGTTTTTTTATTGACATAACCGTGATGGATATGAATAAACGCACGATTTATACATTACATTTCAAAATGAATGACAAACTGATCTCGGAAACGTTTTGATCTGTTTGTTTTGCATTTTAGTTTTCTCTAATTATATATGGAATAAAAAGATCCTTTTCTTGGCACTTTTTTCATTCCTTAAAAATACAAATCAATATTTATTTTTTATGCAATATTCAACAAGTAGTTAAGATTTCCGTCAAAAGTTATTTCAGTGATTCACAAAATGTCAGAAAGATTTGAAAAGAAAAAATCGGCATAATGGAAAACTGATTTGTAATTGACGTACGAGGTATGACGGCTAGCTGAAACTACCTTTTAATAATATTACTCACACTTCTAACAAATCTATTGATGAATTTTGCTTAATTTGTAGCTTGTGCTATCGAGTTGCAAAAGGAAATAATTTAAATGCTAAGGTTGCCAAAACAACAATGACATCATTGTTTTTTTTAGCTTCACATGCGCTTAATATTTGATTAGAGTAGAAATGAAGAAAAGCAAAACCTGTGCTAGAATGTGGGGTGATGATATCTTTTATTTTTCAGTAAGTTCCAGTTGAATTGTAAATTTTAAATGCACTCTTTACATGTACATCTAGGCCGTAATTTGAGTTGTAAATGGGTAGCCGTTTTTGAGTTATATTGTAGAGATAAACTATTCCTCTTTACATGTAAATGTAGTTTAAGTGGGGATACATTATAGGCCATTGCTTGAATTGTAAGTGGGGATACTCTCTTTACATGTTAATCTAGGCAGTTAATCTCGGCATGTTAATCTAGGATACAATCTAGACAGTTATTTGAATGGTAAGTGGGGATGTCCTCTTTACATGTAAATCAAGGCAGTTATTTGAATTGTAAGTGGGGAAACCGTCATTACACGTAAATCTAGACAATTATTTGAATTGTAAGTGGGGATACTCCCTTTACATATAACTCTAGGCAGTCATTTGAATTGAAAGTGGGGATACCCTCTTTTCATGTACATCTAGGCAGTTATTTGATATGTAAGTGGGGATACTCTCTTTACATGTAACTACAGGCAGTTATTTGAAGTGTAAGCTCGGATACCCTAATTTGGGGATACCCTGTTTTTGCATGTCATTCAAGACATTATACTAGTACGTTTCAAGTAAAATTTTTAGTGTATGTAACTTTGGTTAAATGGAAAGAGAACATAACTGGAATCTAGAAAAGGGCGGTGCATTTAATTACACTGAAAGTTATTCTATATTTCGATTTACGTAAAATTAGTATTCAATTTTAAAAGTATGTTTCCCACTGTTTGCCATCTTGGAGAAGGTTCCACCTGAAAACAAACCTTTTTGTAGGGGACCTTCGAAGGGATATTGTGGCCGGGTTTGGGTCCAATTGGCTCGATCTATAAATTACCTTTCCATACGGTCCAATGTTAAAACTATTTTTCCTAGCTGACGGCCATCTTTGATTAGGTGCGAACATGAAAAACATTTTTACGGGACAAACTAAGGACCATTGTGGCAAAGTTTGGTTCCAATTGGCTTAGTAGTTAAAGAGAAGAAGATCTGTAAATGTCTGTTTATCTTACGTGACAATGTTAAAACTATATTTCCCGCTGCTTTCCGTTTTGGGTGAGTTGCGAACCTGAAAAAATACTTTTTGGAGGGACCACCAAAGGACCATTGTGGCCAAATTTAGTTCCAATTGGCTGAATATAGTTTTAGAAAAGAAGATCTTTAAAGAAAGGTTTACGACGGTCGACGGACGCAAAGTGATGGTACAAGCTCATCCTGGCTTGCACGAGCACAGCTGAATTTTGTTTGTAACTGAACATATTTTAAATTTTTTAAAAACTAAAAAGATATGAGATTTATTGTTTGTATATTGGTCCTAAACAACTATCTTGTGCCGAGACTATCAATGTCACAAAAATAAGATCTTTTACCTCTCTATTAGATACATTACTTAGAATAAAAATGAATAGGTAATGAAGTGTAAATTATTTATGGAAATTTTACCAAAAGCAATCAAGAAAATTAATTTAATTATCTGAAAACGCAAAATTATCTAATCAGGTGTACAGTTTTGGATACTTTCAAATCCACTTGTCTTACTTCATTACACTCCTCCTGCATTTGTCATCAATATATGCTAATTTGTAATAATTACGATTTAATGATTACTAGAAGTTTTCACTTGAAAGACGACGAATGTTTTAGTAATGTAAATTCTATGTTTATTGAAAGAAAATAGTGAGATCATCTAACCAAGACTAATATATTTAAGTGGCTATGGCATTTGCAGACTTAGCTCTGTAGTTGTGTGCATGTTTGTTTCACACGCCATTTTAAAAACAAAATCTAGATGTTTGAGAGGTCGAGAGGTGCGGTTTCCATACAAGAGTATCATCCACTGTATCAACCCGCATCAATTCACTCATCACGACTTCGACCAATTCGTACCTCATATACTAGTATCTTAAAATACACTGAGCGAATCCATTTCATTTAGATAACATGCATACAGATATTATTCGAATTTCGTTTGGTTACATGCATTTTTAATATTTTTTTTGAAATCGTGGATTTCCTATTAATGGCTTCAAGTGCTGCTGATGAGGAATTAATTTCCGAAATGGCCATACAGCTCATTAAAATTATTGCAGTTGGAGTTAACATATGTGTTATGGTCTCATGTTTATTTGCTCAATATCCTTCAAAATATACAGATTTAAAATAATCGCTGTGAGTGATTGGTTATCAATATACGTGAAATATATTTTTTGTCTGAAACTACATTGACTTGGTAATGTATGTGAAATATATTTTTATTATTTTCCTAGCTTATAAGTGAATGTTAATTTCAGTCAAAATTTTGGTTGGATTTTCCTACAAGATTGACGGTTTAAGCAAATCCGAAAATAACAGGAAGAGCTGCGGCATACCCATTTTCTTCTAGCGTAAAGTTTTGTTTGATAATGCACATTCATAATAAAAGGATTTCGAGCGCCAAAACTCTTTTGACGAATGCCGTGGAGCATGAGTCATTACTGTGTCGCCTCTGGGGAAAATTATGGTCATTGTAACCTCTAACCTCATCTGTAATTATAGACCCTCTTCTTTGAAATCAAACCCGGTCCAGCATATTGTAAACCGTAAGTAAACACTGGAAACGGAAAATGAATAGGGAGGTAATCCAAATGTTTTTTTTTTCGTTGCACTTAGAGCTAAAGAGTCCAACGTAGGTTGAGAAAAGTTGTGCATCACAAATGTCGCAGTGTAGACATATATCAAGTTTCGCAATACAGTCGGAATTCGACAGCAGCGAGTTCGACCGAGGTTTCTCCAATGATTTCAAGTTACATTACCAAAGCAACATTTCGGATTCATTTCTGGTATTGGTTTGTTTCAGGTTATGTCCCTAAAAAAGAAGTAAAGAGAAAAGCCATTACGTCTTGAATATGTTTTAGATATACATTTGCATTGTGTTTTCGGGTCTAATACTGGTGTCTTTAATATTCAATTTTCTTGACTTTTTTACACTGTATGTGTTGCGAAACAGCTCTCAAGATCAAAGTAGAATACATGTATAAAGTAATATGGACATCTGTGCTGTTAAAACGGGGTAATATAAAGATCCTATAAAACAAAATGTTACATTAAATAAATATTTAAATTAAAAGAAAAGAAAATTTTTAAATTTCGAACCAAATTTTCTACTGATCAACCTTTTAAGAGGTCATAAAATGAGGTCACTCACGTGTTGGGAGTTGTTAGTAAGTCCCAAGGTGTTAATGGAATAGAGTAAATGTTCCTGTCTACATCAGAAACAATGAAGAGCGAGAGTCTATGTCACACATTCTTTCGTACCACCATCTGTGTCTGTTGTAGATTTGTGAACAATTGCACTTTAAATTAAGATCGCTTGGTATTAAATGAAGACAAATATTAGGTCCACTTATGTTGTAATTCGCATAGAGCCCGCTTGCAGTAATCTATATCTTGATATAAAGTGAAATTGCAACAATTGAACTGCAAAATATGATATGTAACATAGATAAGATTTCAAAACTAGATGACGCCCGTCGATTTCAGTACCGTGTCTTCAAGTCAGTTGAAAACTATTAATTGTCATTATTTGATCGGGCTATTTTGGTGATTCATTTATTTTAAAAGTTTATTGTGCAAACCAGTAAATGATATGCAAGGTGTACATTACAGATGTTGTGATACTTTACCATACGCGACTATATTCTATTGGACTCAGAGCATATATTTGTATCCAAAGAGAAAGCTCTAGAAGTGCGTTATATTAAATATACATTTAACATATTTTCATCAGACATAAGGAGCAATATATTGTAGTCAAAGACAGCAATATGCACCTTACTTGGTGCCCATTGTACATTTTATGACATAAGATGTAAGATTACTTCAAAATTAATAAACCGCTCACTCGCATTAGAACTATTGTACGTCTCTGTAGTTATGTGTCTAGTTAATATTCTTTACATATATTAAATGATTATGTTTATTGTCCTTTATGGGGCCTTGATTGAAAATGAACAGATTTGTATAAACTAAATCCATTTTCTGTTTCTCTTCCATGTTCTTTTCTGCATCAGATACCAGGAGGTGTTTGGGATCTTGAATTATTTTCATGTAAATGGACCTTAAGCATCGCTCCTTGGTGTTTGATATAGTTAAACGACCAAATTCGTTCAATTCTACTTATCAAATCTTTAAGGATACTCCACATCTCTACGATACATCAGTCAAGTAATCAACTAATCCTCAACAAGGGCAATATAACTTGTACATTGTAGAAATGCTAATCGAAGATATCATTATTTTTTATTATTACATTGCTTGTTTAAGAATAGTCTAATTTTGTATGTTTGTATCACATCATGATTGTATAATGTAAATGCCCTCGTTGGGACCTAATTTGGAAATAAATAAATCTTCTGTATTTTGTATTTGTAAGCAATATGAGCAATGGTACAAGTGTCACTGAATACGAAGACGTTTTATTTCTCAGTTATTTTCTTTCAGAGCACAAACTTCACCAAATTGCTGTTGTGCTTTTTGAACATCACACGACTCATATTTCACTTTCGAAATTGCAATTAGTAAATGATATCTGTTTTGCTTCGCATTCATCAAGTCAGTTAGAATTATAAATATATTTTTATTATTGATTTTAATCTCAGAATTCTGCATATGAATTAGAAAACATTTGAAAATTTAAATGATCGTCTTTCTCTGGTTGAAGCAATTGTTGAAGTGACAAATTAGAACACAGCTATTTGGTGTTACTAACAGTCCATTTATCATTTCCTGTTTATATATATTCTGAATGGACGTGAACATGCACTTTCGTATAGTCAGGGTGTTTGAAAGTCGTTTGTCATTTTCGCAATCGGCAATAGATAATATACTAAACGGTGGTTGGATAGGAAATGACGGATGTTTCGTGCTTATATCAGCTCATCAATCATTCTGTGATTTATTACAAATGCATATCTGCAAGTGCATGCTTTGATATAGAGGTTTTCTTGCTTTTAATTAATCTTGTAACAAAAAAAAAATCAATTAACGTCGCTTAGTCATTTAGCCATTAAGCAATTAGATTATCAAAGCGGGAAATTTATTTTTAAAAACATTTTTTGTTACTATTGCCTGGTATAAAAATGAATTTTATGATGACTAGAAAATATGAAATGATTACATGCAATGCCAGAAATGAGTAGAAATTCAAAAATAAGAATACTAACAGCACCGAATCTGCACACTTTTGAAGAAAGTATACTAAGAATATTTGAAAAAGATTTAGTTAAGATAATCCTTCAGTGGTCCCTTTTACACTTCCACATACTATCCAAGATGCCCGCCTGCTGGGAGCAAAGTCAAACGTTGGACCATTTGTAAAACTTGAACTTACTATTAAAGTATGACCAAAGCTTATTGTTGAAAGGCTTATGGTGACTTAAAATGAAGAATAGTAGAATAAAAGCGTTTTCAATTGCTGTGTTTCACCTTGTATTTGTAGAGACTTTGTCTCATGTGCATTTACTCCATATCCTTTCATTGCTTTTCTACTCTCAACTGAACTATCACTGAGAGTAAAATCAACAGACAATTTTCCGACAATGGGAATGACTAGTGTGCGTGCATATTTATTAACCAATTTTATATCCAAATTATAACATTTAAACTTATTTTATCTGCCAAAGAAAAACAATATCGAGAAGACACAGTTATTCGATATTAACAATAATAGACACCCCCCTACATTTATATGATGCGATGGACTCTTTAAACGCATGATAAAAGAAATGTAATTGCACTTTACAAGCATTATAGGTGACTGTATTTTAGAATAATAAATCAAAATTCAAAAAGTATTTGTCTAACAGTAAATGTGTCACTAACTCCTACTTATGAACAAAATATCTGAAGTTGATTGTCCTCAAGTAGACACTCATAACACATTGTCAATAAATTAAACAGACTCCAGTTGTTACCTTTCCCTTTTTGAAAACTAATAAATAGAGTTGTCCATTTCATTTAAGTGAAATAAAATTGTCATAAAAAGAAATTATATTCTTGAAGTGCATGTTTATAGTTTGTGTATTGTTCTTGCCAGCATAATTTACAAGGATGTAATGAATAATACCCGAAACAAGAATGGCAACTAGTCTATGTTAGTCTGTCAGAATTTAACTTTTAAAGGGTCGATGAGAATAAGTCACTTTATATAGAGCGTTTAAAATTTTAAGATTTTTTTTCCTTTTCTGGAATTTTTTGTCATTGGTTAAAAAAGAATCTTCATAATAGTGAACCGTTATGATAAATCTTGTTGGATAGGGTTTCCCGAATGTCAAGTTCAGAAACAAAGCCACTTACTTTTTTCCTCCTTTATACCATATTTTTTATATTTTAGATCAAAACTACCAGATTTGAGTATACAGATGGGAGAATCAAACGCTGCTCATGAAATTTGAATCACATTTAAAGGGAGAGTTCATCAAGATTGATTGACAGAATATGCTTAGACATAGTATATCCTTGTTGATCGACAGTAGATGGTGTAACAGGGATGGTATGTATCCAGATTGATCAACACGATGGAGATTTTATCCAAACTGATCCTCTGAATATATAGAAACAGGAGAGAGTACATCCACACATATCTTCAAAATATATAGAAACAGTAAAGAGTATATCAAAATGGATCGATATACAATATATAAATACAGGGAGAGTATATCTAGATTGACAGACAGAAGATATTACAACAGGATAGTATATATCCAGATTGATTGACAGCAAGCGTTATTACGGGGAGTGTAGATCAGATTGATCGACAGGAGATATTACAACAGGAGGCTATAAATCCAGATTGATTGACAGCAAACGTTGTAAGAAGGAGTTTCTATCCAGATTGATCGACAGGAGATATTACAACAGGAGGGGGTAAATCCAGATTGATTGACGGCAAGCGTTGTTAGAAGGAGTGTCTATCCAGATTGATCGACAGGAGATATTACAACAGGAGAGTATAAATCTGGATTGACTGACAGCAAGCGTTGTTAGAAGGAGTGTCTATCCAGATTGATCGACAGCAGATATTCAAACAGAAAGGGTAGGATTAACTTCTTAGGATGCTGATATTATTCAAGTTCTGAACATCATTTCTGACAGTTACTTTTTGCAAGATTCGTGATTTAGTTATTGTTTGTATAGACGTGTTTAATTCATTTTATCGTTATCTTAATTAGGCTCGAACCGTTTGGTCATCTCTTATTTATTCATTCCATAGTTCTCAATTCTTTTTTCTGTTTTCGTCAATTTCAGTCCACAAAAAGGTCAAAATAATTACCCGCATGTGCATAAAGTGATCTCTAGATTTTATTGGTTAAAATTCAATAATGACGCTAAATATGTTTACCGTCTTTCGATTTAGATATTGTGACGACTTGAAAAAAGGCACCTATGCCTGATGACGTTGCACTCAAAAAAACACATTCATTTTAGATAAGCAGAAAAGGTTCATGTCTCAGCCACTTATCGACTTAAAATCTTTAGAGAAATATATTTAACAACTGTATCTCGTGATATGCGACATTTCTTCACTATCGATATTTAAATTAACAAATATTTAAAATGCTCGGCAAGCCTCGCATCGTGTTCTACGTTTATTTTCACCATTCATTTGTGGCTTATTGAACCTGGGGAATTAGTATTCATTGTATATTGTATAAAATGCTTGTATATCTGAAAACTTTGTCGACAATTGAACGAGTATTTTGAAATTTAAAAAAAAAAGAATGCAGTTTTTTGTGTGTGTTGAGGTGGTATATTCTATCAATTATTTTTATCGAGTACATTACTTAATGTTTTATGACTTTTTTAAAGATCGGTATGATAAGCTTATATCCCAGAATCCATAAATAAAAACTTCCATATAGAAAATCTGTTTCAATTCAGTTTCCATAATAATGACCATGTAAAACCGGACCTTGCTGATCGGCTGATACCAGCACGATGAAAAATGTCCTCAAGTTTGAGAAGCACAATTGCTTAACGTACTATCTGACCACTTGAAGTTCAAATGTTCCAGATCAATACCTTGTTTTGTCTTCTCGATAGCATTTGTTTTCTTTACACTTTATGTGCAGTCAATTAAATATATAAACGCTTCATTTAACGCCGTTAATACTCCTGCTTGCGTTACTGAATAAAAAATAAGTCAAGGTCTCTTAGAACAAATCATGCAAAAGAAGAACGATAAATGGAAATTTTCGTCTTTATTAGGATAAGAGAACTTAGGTTTGACGTCATATAACATGTAATATGTTGCTAGACAAAAATGGCCACGAGTTGACGTGGCAGTCGAACATTGATTATAGGGGAAACACAATTTGAGAAAATCTTTCGACTATCCAAAACAGAACCATTCAGACCCCAAAACAAACACACCAGAAAGAAATATACAATCTGTATACAATTGTTTTTATAAAAAAAAATATATAAAATATTTTGCAGGAATAGAACCCCCCCCTTTCAAGTGCATACACAAAATACAAAGGATAACAAGGAACACCTACAATGCCACTTTGTACATGTATTTGATGTTGACGACCCCGTTTTTTCATGTACATAATCTCATAGATAGGGTACAAACAAATGAGAAATTGGCCAATAAAAAAAATGAATAAATTTTTTAGGAGAGTGATTTTGACGTCATGCTTTCAAACGATTTCCTTCCACTATAATAAATCTTTGTTTCTGATCCATTTTAAATTTGAAAGTTTAATTTATTATAAATAAGTTTAACAGTACTGTAAAAAAAAGCAATCGGATCATATTAATTAAGATTAATAAATTTAAAAAATATATTGGATGATAATGAACTCAAGATGAGCCCATAATTTTTAATGACTCTTTTTCAGAGATGTCAATCTACAGTCGCATGCGTAATTTTCTTCTTACATGAACTTCTCAATGTCTGATTATGATTACATTAATTTAGTATCACGTCGGAACGGACGTTGAATACTATTACGAACGAGAATGTCACCTTTAAAAAGAGAACAACATACCCGACCGCAGACAATGAATTATTCAACAGATATATTACTAAATTATGTACTTTGTACCCGAACGTGAATAAACTTTATCTTTTTATTAAGTGTCTAACGCTGGATGAATAATTCTGCAGTAAAATATATTTAAATGCATTTTAAAAGGGAAAAAAGCGTTCAATTTGATTTATGTATGTTGTACACTTCATTTTTGTTTTTAAAATATGCAAAAAGTCAGTCTGGCGAGGGTCATATAACATCCAAATACAATTATTTCAACTATAAATTTAGAACTCGTGATTGAAAAAAGAAAAGAGGAAAAACAATTGACAAATGTTGCTTAAAATTACAACTGGTTGAAAATATTTCAATTATATGTACGACAAAACGGTAGTATCCCATCTTCAAGCGGTCCAGTCGAGATAGTTTAAGTCCCACAATGGGGTCATGCATGCAGTTATTTGAATGTATATGTTATCCAAAATTGTCGGTCGATACTTAAATGCCCGAGAGATACAATATTTATTATTATACCTTACATAATAAGTAATTGATTCTATTGGTTCAAATAAAGTCACATGACATAAAATAATCTGGATATTTTTCTTGAAATTGGTACAAAGGTTGAATACTCATGTCCATGGAATATCCTAAATTATTCACCGGTGAATAACCCTTGAAAATTTAAATGTATGGCGGTTAACCATGTTTTGTGAAATTTTATAGTATTTTCATAAAAAAAACTAAAAATATCGATTTGTATTGATATAATTAAATATAAGGACGTTATCGGTCGGATTTTGGTAGCCTCTGGTTGCAGTTTACTCTGAATTGTCTCCCATTTTAATTACGTCATGATCGTTTGTATACAAATGGCAGCTGCCAGTGTCAGCTTTGGCAGTTCAATCGATGAGTATTTGGACCAGCTCCTAGCTAGTAAGGACACCGACAATACTAAAAAGGCAACAAAATTGGCATTGGCATGCTTTGCGCAATCATGACAGGGAGTTCAACTTCGAAACACGAGAAGCCTTGAAGGGATAAAGGTTTGGTCCGTCTAGACATTTCCAGAAGCTTAAATATATATTCATTTTGGGCATCGGATAACTCTGGGTTACCACAAGTTAAAAGTTCAAGATCTATGTTACAAACCTCTGGTAACCAAGCCAGATTTTCAATCAAAGAGTTTCGTAGCATTGTAAATTTTGGACACTCGAAGAAAAAATGGAAGGCGTCCTCACGATGTGCACCACAAAGACATGACGGATTGGATATAATGTTTACCTTATATAAATCATAATTAAGGCATCCTTAATTATGATTTATATAAGGTAAACATTATATCCAATCCGTCATGTCTTTGTGGTGCACATCCTTAATTATGATTTATATAAGGTAAACATTATTTATTTGTTATTATATGTATAAGCATGCTCTAATATATTATTGTAAAAAATTGTATATGCGGGAGAAGACTTCATAAGTTTGTTTAACTTGTGTCTTATCCCTTTTGTCATTATATGAGCAAATAAAATAAGTTTAACCTAATCCAGAAGGAAATAGATATTGCTATCATTAAAAGCGATACGTTCATGATTATGTGGGAAAAGACAGAAGAAATGTGTTATTTAGGTTCATTGTTTTGCGAAGATGTTCAATCTTTCATTACTATGGGCTTAGAGAATGCATTATGTCAACTGTAAGTGCGTTCAGTTAAGTGGCGGTTCTTCCAAGTCTACATAACAGTTTATTGTAGTGACAAATCTATGACCATGGGGAATTAATGGTTTATAAGCAACAACGAATCAAACTAACGGATAAAAAAATTGATTTCATAAACAAATAAGGTGAGATTATTTTAAGCAAGGGAACAAAATAATTTAAGGAAAGGGCGATTTACCGTCTGATCATGGGTTATCGTGGGACATTAGTCTTTGTGGATTACATAGACCCTTTCACGATAACTGCGGTCCTGAATTTTGCGCATGCTCTCATATGCCTTTGAGTGGGTAAAACGCAACGTCATAATATATGTGACGTCTTGATTAATTGTCCTACGACGTCATTTCGGCGGGAACTGTTTTTATTTTCCACTCAAAATCATAGGACCGCAGTTATCGTGAAAGGGTCTATTGTTTTTCAATCGAAATCATTACGTCATAATCAACACGTAAGGCCACAAAAACCGATGGCGATGCTCCAAGTATATATGATGTGTCAAACTAGGGAAAATCCAAGATTAGTTCAAGTTTCTCCCAGAGATATTGGTTATTGGCAAGACTTTGTGTTATATCAGAACACTGACAATGATATTTATATTTCATGGTTTTATATTCAATCGATAAAATCCATGAAAACTAAGAAATACGAAGAAAATATGTATAACTAAATGCAAGCGAGACAAGATCACATGCACAGCAGAATGTGATATCAACAGGGGAAAAAATCAAGTGATTTCATTATTTTACATACATGTAATTTTTTTTTTCAAATATTTTATCCATTGTTTGTTCGGTATAATAAAACATTTACGGCCATCTGAAGAGGTGAATATCTAAAATTGTCAACCTACTTGGTTATTTCCCTCGGGCTAAAGCCCTCGGGGAAATAACCCTAGTACGGTTGACAATTTTAGATATTCACCTCTTCAGAGGGCCGTAATTGTATATTATTCACGAAGGGTTTTTCAAGTGAAAACTCCTGATGACTTTTCATGCTTTTTCTTCTTTTCCTGCTTACTGTTGTTTTATTCGGTACCACAAAACATCTATGTACTGGCTATTTGAATTTGTGATTCCATCCACACAAACTATATCAATCTACTTGGTGCCATAGCCAGTTTATAATTTATAATTATACATGTAAATAAATGTATCCATCCAATGTCGCATTGTACGCAAAGTGCCATGATTTCACTCTTCTGAGATAGCTCTGATCTTGACATTGGCAAATCTTCAGAGAAATAACTCTATGTTCATAGTATTCCTTGTCTATTGTACTTGACATTTAACAGATCAGCTCAGTCATGTCAGACAATCACATGTAACCATCATCGATTATAATATTAGTTGACCAGGTCGGTTTGATTATTCCGGTCATGTCTAATTATTTGTGACAACTTGTTTTCTCAAAGGTTTGCCATCCCAAGAGTTTTTTCTTATTTTGCTATCTATTTTCCTAAAACAGTTCAATATACAATGAATGGAATAGTTCATGTAAAAAATCCGTGTATTCCGCTTCTACAGGACGGGCAGGATGTGACAAAGTAATGGAAATCATACCTGTAAGACACTTCCTACGAGACACAAGTTCAACTACATGTATCTATTTTTTCGTAAACTTGATCAAAACTTTAAAAATTATAGTACATGCAAATTTCTGTACAAATAATATGAAAGTAAAAACTTTAGAATACTGGGTAAATATAGTAAATAAGAGGAGTTGAGAAGACAAGAAGTAATTTTTTTCGCAAATTAACAAAAAAAAACATGTACAATATAAAGATTCTGCCTATGTGCAATATTTATGTATTCATTCATATTTTTTTGTTCATCAGGCAATATTTATGATAACTAACATAGGTTATCCGAACGCAATTTTTATTATTGCGGGCCGCTTTTTTGCGAGTTAATTTCTACTACGGGCTGATATTGCGGGCCAACTTCAATGAAGTTATGTGGACAATGATCTGCGAACTTAAATCTTTCCAGCAATATAATAGTATGGCCGTTTGGACAAGAACCCATTTGTCCTTTCCGTCAAATATTTCAAATATAATCAATAGTTTATTTCAAATCACATAAAATAAAAATTCTTAGGGGAAGGGGTAACCTAACATACATATTGGTACAGGTTTGTGGACGGTAAAATTTAACGAGTTTACGTTTGACAAATCCTGCACCCTTTGCCAAATATATGGGCCCTTTTTCGTAGAGATTACATTAAAATATGTCCCAACATCCCTTGACATAGTAAAAGGTGTTACAGAAGTAGTATTGAGTTTCCTAGTATATTTTTACATCTCCAATTGAAAAACATCGGCAAACCTCAATTCCAAGCTCAACTTAATTCTTTACAGTGTTTTTGACTACTATATGCATCGTTACCATGTTCCTGTTTACAGATCTAAATTTTCAGTCTGTTTAAACCTAGGTAGTGTCTCTCTTTCATTAGCGAGTGATTTTGGCTCTAATTATTCAAATCTTTATATTGGTTATTTATCCTCTATCAGTTTTTAAACAAATTTCGGTTTGTGGTCTTCCAAATGTTTTCAACTGATTTGATTTGCACTGAAGAACATAAATGGTCATAAATTGCAGAAATTAAATTAACAGCAGCTTCAGACTTCATACAAAATAATTGAAACCTCCTAATTAAGGTAGCCAAAAATGACAACGAACGTAAAAAATTAATAGTTCGATATTTCATTCCCGGGATTACATCATCGTTGACGACAACTGTTTATTACCTATCCTCCGATAAATCTTAACAATGTACACATCGTGACCCTCGTTTGAACAACAGCATTAATTCTGGATGTACAAATTAACGACTATTGAGTCATAAACCAAGACGAAACCGTTGTAAATCACAGACTCATTACATTTAAGCTACCTAAACATTGTAAAACGTAAAATAAACATTTATGACCAATTAACTAAAATACTTGTAGATCACACAATGAAACACATTTATGATTGTGCATTTGGCATTTTGGATACTTCTGGGTTATTATAACCCTTTTGCATAGACATAGCTGTTTAATTGACTACTAAAATTAAGGTTCTAATGACATAAAACTGTTGCTATTCGTTTCCAGTTTCATTCAATTATACAGGAATCATAAACTGAAGTTATAGAAACTAATAAATTTCAATTACCTTATACATTCAAAGATTTTCACAGAATTCACCACCTTTCCTTTTAATCAATAACTAAATACCGAAGTCACTGTGAATTTATTTTCTGCATATGCGCATTTCGACAACTAATGTCTCTTCAGTGCAGATAAAATCTAAACGTTTGGAAGACCGTAAACTCAAAGATGTTTAAAAACTAATAGAGAACAAATAACCAATATGATCTAAATGTAAAGCCAAAATCAAATAAGATGTTATATTAATCTGTAGTTTTACATGAACAAAGAAAACGTCAGTTTACGTTTTTTTTCTTTTCTCGCCGTCCATGGGAAAAATTAAAGGGTAAGTCGTCCCTTGTGGGCACGTAACTCGTGTCGGGATTGCTTCATTCGGTTTATTTCCCTTTTGGTTAATGCTAGTTTTTTAACGTAATGCGTTATTTTATTGCATACATCAATTAAAGCTCTAAAATTTATCACTTTTTTATACTTTACTTTTTACACGTTTAGAGGATATATTCGATAATTTCGATAATGTGATCGATAGCAATTTACATCATTAAAAATTGATGTTATTGCAAGAATGTTCATATCACTTGACACTTTAAGTTTTCGATCATGAAATCATACATTGATATTGCTTAGTCAAAAACAATTATAATCATCAAATTACAAATTAATGATATTTGTATATTGAAATGTCGTGTTTATGAAAAAGTAAACCTTCATGAATAATATATTAAGAATTGTCTGGACTACTAGTAGGAATATAATAGGGTTATAGAACGGGATTTTTCATATTGGTCCTGTATTATTTCCATAAGGACGGTCGTATTGGGTCGAGGCAACGCCGAGGCCCAATACGGCTGTCCGATGCCCTATACGACTGTCCGAAGACATTATAAAGGAACAATGTAAAAAATAACATTCTATGACGCCTTCATTAAATAGTTATGTAAAATTATTGCTGCGTTCACACGTAATACGATTTGATTCGCATTCGATGCGTATTTAACTAATACGTATAATTGTTGCGTTACTCAGAACGTGTTTGTAAAATTGCGTTAACACGTAATACGTATCGAATGCGCATGGAAAACGTTTTCGATGCGTATTCGATGCGCATTATATGTACGTCTGAACGCAGCATAAATATATTCCCTTCTCACTTCTCCGTGTGTTCCACTTCAACCAAATTTTTAACTGTGACGTCACCGTTGCTACGTACCACGAATATATGAGCTACCAGTATACTATCAATTTAAGGGCATATCCAACAGTTTCATGTTATATTGTCATTTTCACAACCTTTGGATATGTTGTCACGCAAGTACCGAAGATTCCAAAAATGACAAGAAAATGTTAGGTCACCGATCTTGTTTCCATGGAAATTATGCTCAAACATTAATCATTTTTGCGTCTATGTATTTTCTACCTTGAAAAATAATGAATAAATAATTTTCAATGTAATCGCTACCAAAGCAACTGAAAAACAAGGTTAAGGTTTTAAAGATTTACAGAAAAATAATTTTGACATGATGAAGTATGTTTTAGTTCTCTAAACCAATGAATATGTAGCACTATTACCGATAAAAGTGGCAAAACATGTTCAAGTAGAAATTCAAATTGACAATATTTTAAAAACTTCTCATATTGTCGATTTTATTATATTTTGATATTTTATACTTCTAATAATATGCTACTCACTGTCTAGGTAACCGAGTCCGTTTCCGAGATAATGATTAAAATATGCAACTTTCAATAAATCTCCCATGGGCTACCCCAAAAAGTTCGCCAAACTTGAAAGTACAAATTACCTTTCTTCGAAAACAATGGGAATAACTTTGTGACGTAACTTTGTGACGTAACATTTTTTCAACGTCATATTCCCGGAAAACGTTGCCTTCTTTTGCATTTGTATCATCTCCTCTGAAACTATTAGATATGCCCTTAATGGCAACAAAATGGGCGAAGGACTTGTCAGTCAATTTCTCCTTTCTTCTTAGTGTATTTTATGTATTTCTGCTATCGGGAACAGTCTCCAACATTTGTAAATTTGACTTGTGACTGCGTTTTTCATATAAACATTGAAATGTCCGTCAGCCACGCCACGCAAAGTTCAATTCAGCGAGTGGTGTTTACCTGGAAAAGGGTTTACTTTTCTGATCTTCGTAGCATTTTGTGTTGAAATCTGATTGTTGACATGCTTGAATACTATGATGTTTCATATTAAAACACACTGAACTATCAAAGTATTTTTCAGATTGTCAACAAACCAGCATTGTCATTGATGTCCTTGAAGTGGATCGGATCCGGGAAATGAAACTGAATTTCCGTTTTAAAATAAATCGTAATAAAAATGTACGATTGATTTACATTGTAGCAGTCTAGAAGATTATTCACTTGGAAGTATGTTCTGTTCATGATATTGCCGCCATTTTGTTTTAGTCCGTATGGGCCTGGCCATATTGGCCCAGTAACCCGTATTGGGCCAGTAAATCCATATTGAGCAAGTAAATCAATATTGGGCCTGCTTGGTCGAATTTGTCCAGTATTTGCTCTAAACATTTTGTATTGCATAGACAATTTTAATCATATTTTACAAAACTATTTAATAATTTGTTGATATAGCTCACCGGTTGTCGAGTTATTGTTTGTGTGAACCCCTTTCACGCCTATTACATTGGACATTTAATAATCGTAAGCATGGGCTATTCGGAATACTTCAGGGAGTCATAAAAACTTGGAATACCTCGATATTTTATATTGGTGTTTATGGTCTCTGATGAAAGGGGCTGTCTCAAACTTTTCATTTATCACAAGTCTCAAACTGGGCATTTAATATTACCATAGTTTATAGTCGTATTGGTAATAAAATCGGACAAATTTAATGGTTCAACTAGAGTGATAATTATCCGTTTCGTCATGTTATTTCTAGCCAAGTCAACACATTTAAAGTTTATATGAAAACTATTTTGACATAAAGTACAAAAAATTGGCATCATGAAAACTCGTTGCAAGAAATTTCTTATATCGTAGAGCATATGTGCAACTAACGTGTTTTAACTATGGTTTTAGATAAGAGAGAAGAAAAAATTAATTAAAGTAATAAAATTGCCGTTATTTTAGAATTTTCTTGGACTATAATTATAAATTTACTAGTAAGTTGATATTCCCACGATCTTTTATTAATACTCAACCCGTAAATAAAAGAAAAGAAAAGAAATCACTGGAGAGTAAAAAAGGCGAGTTTGGACCTACCAGTGGAGACTTCATCTTGCCTTAATCGAAATGCTTCCACCCTTCTACTTTTTTAAATGGGATGTGTACCTCTTTGAACGCTTGTAAAATGTTGCAAAAACCATAAAAATTGGTATGAAGATTTATAATAATTTGCAGTTGAAATATATCGATAAAAGTATAATTCAAAGGTTAAAAAAACAATATAGATTGATACTTATATTTATATAAGGACAAATGAAATTATATACGAATATTAGGGGCTACCTCCACCTTGCAAGAGAGACGACTTCAGCATACATAAACAAAGTGAAAGGTAGTAGAGTGAATGTGCAGAGGTCAAGATTACAATATTTTCAAGACAGTGGATAAATTTCCAAATGAATACGGAAGCATTGGACTTAAAATCATAAAATCCAAAAGACATGGCAACACTGGGATCATTAGCTCTCAAACGGTTCCGTGTTCAACGATTGAAGGCTATCTGAAAACAATATACAATTATTGTTGGTCTGGAGACTATATATATATATATATATATATATATATATATATATAAACAACATAAAACAAAGTAAAAAACACCCAAAATCCCTATTGTGCTAGATCTAAACAGATACACACAATGTGGTTAATTTATTAACTTTCAGTATGAACAATGTGAATAGCACTAGTATAAATACTGTTTATATTTCAACTCTCTCCGAGTCTTTCGCAAAACAACAAAATATATAATAAAACAATAAACTATTTACAAAAAACTACACTACAAAACTTAATAAAATAGGTAAACTACATTTCGGAGACTGAAGGCGTGACCTCAATTATAGTGATGTGAAAAAA
>MJUU01043536.1:0-12920 GCA_002080025.1 Modiolus philippinarum | reverse complement strand
AAATGGATTAAATCTAAAGGACTTATTTTATTATGGCCTTAATTAAACAAAAATAGCTCTATAGATAATTACTAGTAATAAATATGTACAAGACTAAACACATGCTTAAGGCAGAATAAAAAAAAATCCGTGTTTCCGGTAGCCCAACAGACCCTAAATTTTTGGGGCAAAAAATGCCTACCCTAAAGTTTTTTTGGCAAAAATTACTCTCTAACTGTCTATGTAAAAAGTTTTGGAAAAAAAAATGCCTACCTACCGACCCTAATTTTGAAGAGCTATGTTACTGGAAACACAGGTAATTATATGCCCGTCTTTGCCGGGACGTATTATGGTATACCGGTGTCCGTCCGTCCGTCTGTCCGTCCGTCCGTCCACACGTCGTACTCTAACTAGAGAACGCTCTGAAAATTTTTCTTGAAACTTTGCAGGATTGTTGGGTATGACGGAAGAAAGCTCCCTATCGTTTTATTTTGTCATCGGATTTTTCGTTCCAGAGTTATGGGACTTTGATTATTTGAAAAAAGCTTGAAATTGCAATTTTCATCCACATGTCGTACTCTAACTAGAGAATGCTTTGATCATTTTTCTTGAAACTTTGCAGGATTGTTGGGTATGACAAGAGAAAGCTTCCTATCGTTTTATTTTGTCGTCGGATTTTTCGTTCCAGAGTTATGGGACTTTATTTATTTGAAAAAAGCTTGAAATTGCAATTTTCGTCCACATGTCGTACTCTAACTAGAGAATGCTGTGATCATTTTTCTTGAAACTTTGCAGGATTGTTGGGTATGATGAGAGGAAGCTCCCTATCGTTTTATTTTGTTGTTGGATTTTTCGTTACAGAGTTATAGGACTTTGATTATTTCAAAAAAGCTTGAAATTGTTATTTTCATCCACATGTCGTACTCTAACTAGAGAACACTTTGATCATTTTTCTTGAAACTTTGCAGGATTGTTGGGTATGACGAGAGGAAGCTCCCTATTGTTTTATTTTGTTGTTGGATTTTTCGTTACAGAGTTATAGNACAAGGGGTCAAAGGGGCCAAAATTGCAATTTTTCTAAATATGTCAAATCTTTATTTTTCATCCGATTTCAATGGGATTTTTTTCTTTGGATTCCTCTTGATCTAAGCTTTCAGGTGTATGGCAACGGATTTGGCATGGCATTTACCGTTTCCATGCTACAAGGGGCCAAAGGGGCCAAAATTGCAATTTTTTTTAATATGTCAAAATTTATTTTTCATCAGATTTCGATGGAATTTTTTTTTTTTNATCAGATGAAATAATTGATATATATAGGAAGTCCCTTGTCATGTTTGTTCATATGGAGTTTTTAATTTCAAGAATCATTTAATCAGTTTGCTTTAAAGTGGGGACGGGCGTATCATGCGCTCTTGGCGCAGCTGTTTATTTTATTAGTTCTAACTAAGCTCTACAATGTACTTGTAGAGACAGTGCATTTACTGCTTATTCCTTCATTGTTTTAATAAAAGACCACAATTTTTCTCTCCTGCAGTGTGGAGTATGTGAGACATCAATGCTCTCTATATATTTCAATTATGTTGTAATTGTTCCTGAGAGAGTTTCTCATATTGATATACTATCATACTTTTAATTTTTTGCATTTATTATTTTTTTGTAATTTCCAAATGTTATTATGACCTACCACCTATTTACAGTGCCCATTCTCATGATTATATAATGCATTAATACCAAGTCTTCTTACAATTGACTTGATTAGTACCCTGTGTCTGTCTTAATGTTGCAATTGTCATTCATAAGGCCATTCTAAATTGAATAATTCTATGATTATGATCTACCTTAAGACTTGAAATCTAAGAGGGAGGGAGGAAGAAGTAAAGCATCGTCATGGGGTTAATTATTCTGGTACCAATTGAAAGGTATTCTGCAAAATATTGAAAGCCCTATAACTTACTTATCAAATATAAGCTTAATGATAAAATTTTTATGTAGTTGTTCACATGCTAAGGCCACATCAAGTTAATTAGTAGATTCTCATCTTGCCCTTGGGTCATTAAAAATAATGGGGTGGGCGGAAGGCTTTTATGTTTTATTTTAGAACTATTCTTTTCCACATTAAAATCAAATAAGATTCTGATGAAAAACTGGTATTTGAAGTCATTTATTCTGAAATGGTAATATTTGTGTGAACAATATTATATATTTCCAGATCTGGAGACAACTTTTTTCCCAGGAATTCAAAAGATAGTTAAACTGAATTGTATCTCTAAAAAAATTTTAAAAATTAGGGGCAGGCAGAGATGAGAATATACTGATTAACTTGATATGGCCTAAGGTCAAAGTCACCAGGTCAAATATTTTGGTACATATTGAAAGGTCTTGCCACCAGCAAAACACATGCAAATAAAGGGCTACGCCAAACACAGCATGATACAACCTCAGCATGTCAAACACTGAAATTTGAACAAGTCATTCAAAATGAATGAGGACACAGTGAAGAGCTTGATACAGTAATTAAATGGACACAATAATGATCTTGACCCAATGAAGATCTTTAGCTGCACACAAACTATGGAAAATAAAAATTAGCGCTTATGATTCCTTATATAGATCGGAAATGGTAAGAGGTATGTCAAATTGGTCAATGGTCAACATACTAGTTACTACTTTAACTATACGATAAGAGGAAAGGAACCCATTATGGCGGATTTCCTGGCTCAATAATGTATTATATTTGCAATTCTTCAATGAACATACCAATATTCCTCAAGTAACACCTATAACAACTCCTTCAAAACTCCTGTCTTTTCTTTGTCAATCAACCAATCAAGATTCTATAGAATTCTTTTGTATACCAATTTGTCATTACTGGAGTGTCAAGGTAAACCCCTTCAGGCAGTACAAATTGGTATACAATAGAATTTCTATACAATCTTGATTGGTTGATTGGCAAATAAAAGACAGGAGTTTAGAAGGACTTGTTATATGTGTTACTTNAGTAAAGAGCTTGATACAGTAATTAAATGGACACAATAAAGATCTTGACCCAATGAAGATCTTTAGCTGCACACAAACTATGGAAAATAAAAATAAGCGATTATGATTCCTTATATAGATCGGAAATGGTAAGAGGTATGTCAAATTGGTCAATGGTCAACATACTAGTTACTACTTTAACTATACGATAAAGAGGAAAGGAACCCATTAAGATCCAACGAAGAAACATTTAAATGTTGATCGAATTGCAAGGCAATACCAAGTCCCCTACAGGTAGAACAAGGCTTTATTACATGCAAAAATGGTAAAATATGTTTTCTAAGTCCAAGGCCCATAACTCTGACAAAAACCATTGGACCAGAACCAAACTTAAAATTTGATCTGTAACTCATTACGGTAGACTAACATACAAAATATCAGATCAATACCTGACATTTTATGACCCTAACTAATGATTACGATTTCTTTCCAACCAAAGGGGTCCACAGGTAAACATTTCTATGCTGTGACATCACGGCGAATAGGCCTATAGAATCTAATTATCTCCCCTGGATTTTGAATGACTGTGTCTTTACAAGAAACAACAGACAATGCAAAGTAAAATATATATGTACCTTGACCATTCAACATGGCGTCCTATAAGAAAGTTTTCAATTTATTTGATGTTAATAGTAAAACTTCCTTTAGTAAAAAGGTAAACTGTAAACACCATCCCCTTTTTATTGTTCATATTTCATTTTCATAACTGCAGCAATCTTGAAACATACTACAACTAATCATGTTTAAAATAACTTAATAAAAACAAATTTAATGAATTATTTTGTACAAAGACAAATAATTTCATATTTTATATACTATATATATATATATATATACGTCTAAAGTGATACACAACAACATCAAAATAAAATTATTTTAGAGAAATTTAGGCAATAAAAAACCTAAATTGATCAANTGTCAAGGTAAACCCCTTCAGGCAGTACAAATTGGTATACAATAGAATTTCTATACAATCTTGATTGGTTGATTGGCAAATAAAAGACAGGAGTTTAGAAGGACTTGTTATATGTGTTACTTTAGGAATATTGGTATGTTCATTAAAGAATTGCAAATATAATACGTTAAAGAGCCAGGAAACCCGCCATAAGATCCAACGAAGAAACATTTAAATGTTGATCGATCGAATTGCAAGGCAATACCAAGTCCCCTACAGGTAGAACAAGGCTTTATTACATGCAAAAATGGTAAAATATGTTTTCTAAGTCCAAGGCCCATAACTCTGACAAAAACCATTGGACCAGAACCAAACTTAAATTTGATCTGTAACTCATTAAGGTAGACTCACATACAAAATATCAGATCAATACCTGACATTTTATGACCCTAACTAATGATTACGATTTCTTGCCAACCAAAGGGGTCCATGGGTAAACATTTCTATGCTGTGACATCACGGCGAATAGGCCTATAGAATCTAATTATCTCCCCTGGATTTTGAATGACTGTGTCTTTACAAAAAACAACAGACAATGCAAAGTAAAATATATATGTACCTTGACCATTCAACATGGTGTCCTATAAGACAGTTTTCAATTTATTTAACAGTAAAACTTCCCTTTAGTAATTAGGTAAACAGTAAACGCCATCCCCTTTTTATTGTTCATATTTCATTTCCATAACTGCAGCAATCTTGAAACATACTACAACTAATCATGTTTAAAATAACTGAATAAAAACAAATTTAATGAATTATTTTGTAGAAAGACAAATAATTTCATTATTTATATACTATATATATCTGGCACTGGGATCCCCCCTTTTTCTAAGAAATGGTTATGCATCAAAAATCAAAGTGTTTGGTGATAAAAAAATAAAATATTTTTAAATATTGTGAACATAATCAATTACCCTCTGAAGAATAATTGCATTTTCCATAAATTGTTCCCAGAATTCTTACAACATTGTTTTTCCTCTCCCCCATGTTTGCCAAATGATTTCCTTGGCTCCATTTTTTGAAATTCTGTACATGTGCAAAGACTACTTCCTTTTCATCAGTTTCATAACTTCTATTACTGTTAGCAGGAATTTTAAAAATAATCCCTCTAAGGTTTAGACAGATTGTTTCAGATTTCCATGTAAGCCTAAAGTCCGTCTAAAGTTAACAATTTTTAAGTGGTTTCTGCCTGAATCCCTCTAATGGTTAGATGTAATTTAGACAGATTTTTTTGCAGATTTCCATGTACGCCTAAAGTCTGTCTAAGTTTCACAATTTTTAAGCAGTTTCCTCCTGGATTCCTGCTAAAATCAGGGCGGAATCCGTGTAAAATTTTCGTACGGGTGCGGAAAATTGATATTTTACTTAAATTTTCTAAGCCCAAGTATATAACTCCAACAAAAATAAGTGGGCCAGAACCAAACTTAAACTTGACCTGTAACTCATTAAGGTAGACTCACATTCAAAATATCAGATCAATATCTGCAATGGTTTAGAAACTGATGCGGGACTGATGGAGGAACAGACAGACGGACAGAGTGCAAACCTAAAGTCCCCTTCGGATATCGCCAGTAGGGGACCAATAAAAGATTTTATTCATCAACACCAATTTTCATGGTTTTTATAAATATCACTATTGAATAGGTACTTAAATTCGTGGTTTAAAATTCTATACATTAAAACTTAATGAGAAAAATGCATTTCGTTGGGAACTTAATTTCGTGGTTTAAGCAAACCACGAAAATCCACGAATGTTGGATCCCCATGAACAATAGTACTATCGCAGCATTTTGAAAATTGCAATTTAGCCCCTTTAACCCCTTATACTAGCTCGGAAATGGTAACAGCTACACCAAATCCGTTGACATATAACCAAAAGTTTATACCAAAGAAAACAAGATGTGTTTGTGAAACACTACATATGCCCAGCAACAATTTCATTAGTTTAATAAATTTGAGAATGGAATTTTGTCAGAGTTATCTTTCTTTACATACAAGACATATGAAAATGGAATTTAAAATTTTGACCTCTGTGACATTGACCTTTGAAATGACCAAATAATTTATGGCATATTTATGTCCCTCTTGACTAGACCTATACACCTGCCAAGTATGATAAATCTAACCCTAACCCTAACCCTAACCCTATCTTTAATAGTTCAAAGGTTATAGCCAAAGTTTAAGTTTCGGACACATGGACAGATAGAAAAAACAGACAGACAAACAGGACAACAACATTATGCCCCCTGATCTTTGATCTGGGGGCATATAAATACAATCAAAATCCAATGAAAAATAAAGTTTTCACATATTTGGAAAAATTGCAATTTTGGCCCCTTTGACCCCCTTGTAGCTCAGAAATGGTAGGAGCTATGCTAAATCCATTGACATATGTCTGAAAGTTTATATCAAGAGGAATACAAAGAAAAAAAAATCCAATCCAAATCCATTGAAAAATAAAGATTTCACATATTTCTAAAAAATTACAATTTTGGCCCCTTTGACCCCCTGTAGTTTGAAATTGGTAAGAGCTACCCCAAATCCGTTGTCATAACGTTGAAAGCTTATATCAAGAGGAATCCAAAGAAAAAAATCCCACTGAAAACCAATGAAAAATAAAGATTTCACATATTTAGAAAAATTGTAATTTTGGCCAAGCTCGGAAACGGTAAGAGCTACGCAAAATCCGTTGACAATCTACTGAAAGCTTATATCAAGAGGAATTCAAAGAAAAAATTCCCATCGAAATCTTATGAAAAATAAAAATTTTAGATGCTCTGCAAATTTGCAATTTTGCCCCCTTTGGCCCCTCATGGCTGGGAAAAAAGTTACCATAATCTAATAGGTGAGCGTTATATGAATTTTTCATAGGGAATCCATTGAAAAACTGAATCAAAATCAGACTTGAATGAATATTTTTTTTTAGTTCGCCCATGTTAAATCCCATGTTTAACTTGTGAGTGCTACATGCTATGTGAAATCCATTTGCATACTACAAATTGTAAATTTCCTTCCTGAGCACACTGAAACAAACCCCATTAAAATCCAATAAATAATTAAAATTCTACAGTCAAATATGTGAATACACCCAATTTCACCCCTTTTTCTATAAAGGAAGGGCCACCGACTCCAAATTAAAACCTCAGTTTATGCATTTGCCAAGATACATCATACTGAAATTTGATAAAGATCTGTCCACTAGAAACAAAGTTAAGCTGTCCACGGATACAGACACAAACACTGTAATACAACCACAAAATTTTTGCAGCCATATAAATATAAAAGCTCTATCACATACCATTCAAAAGATATACCCAATGATGAAATTCATTATTTATTTATTTTTTTTTTAAATGGAAGGCACATACCACAGTCAATGTCATCAGGTCGGAAATTCTGGTATCGTTTGAAAGGTCGTACCACAAGGGAAAATAAGAAATTTAAGCCATATCACTTTCCATTCAAAAGATATACACAAAATTTAAGTTTTTTGTGGACAAATAGACAATCAGATTAACAGACAGTCTGTTAATAGTATAAACATATTGCCCTTGGATGAAGATGTTAGGGTAGATTAACACATGAGGTAAAAAATTATCACCCAACACGAAGTGGAGGGGGATAATTTTTTCACTGAGTGTGTTAATTGCCCTAACATCTTCATCCAAGGGCAATATGATCTTTATTATACTGAATGCCGAGTTGCAAAAGCTTTAAAAACAATAACTAGAACAAGAACATTGAAAAAAAAGTCACATGGTTTGTTTTTATACTCTTTCTCAAATGAGAATAATAATCGGTAAACTTCGGTCGGAGCCGCTCCGAGCGGGTGTTTATTTTCATGATCGGCAAACTTCGGGCTGAGCAGGTGTTAATTTTTAAGATAGGCAAAATTTGATCTGAGCTGGTTTAATTTTCGACATTAACACCCATTGCTATGGATGGGCGGGGCTAACGAAAGATTAGTCAAAATTAACAAATGCAGCTTGTCCAATGAAATTAATGGATAATAAAATAAATTTGCATATAGTATAATAAAATATCTTATCAGTTGTATTCAAATTTCAAATATTATTTATTATGATTTTAAATTTGCAAGAAACATGTGTAATACATTATTTAAAATCTGAAAAATTTTCTTTACTTTTAGAGGATGAGGTTGTTCATGATTTTTTGGAAGCTGACAAGTGCATGAAAATTTCTGACAAGGTAAGTTTCACAGAATTATAGTCTAACTGAACAACAGTGGGATGTTATCAAAACTTAATAAAACAGCTTATCTTTTAAAGAGACATCCTTTTACAAAAAAAAACTAGAGATGGGAGCAGTCACCAACGACAGCCAATCCCCTCGCCCACTGTCAAGAAATAATAACCCTAATATAATCTAAAGATGTATAAATATTGAAGGTACATCCACTGAACATTAAAATCATTGATGTGTAACATGTAGTTTCTTAGATATAAACATTAATGGAAATTTAAACCCAAGTCAGTCAAGTGTAAAATGTAGGTCAAAGTGACTCAATTATCATCTGAAGCTGCAACACTCTCCAAGATGCATTCATTGACCAAAGATGATTGATGCGCCACATGTAGTTTCTCAGATATGAACCGTAATGCAAACTTTAACCTGAGTCATTGAAGCATAAAATGTAGGTCAAAGTGACCCAATTATCATCTGAAGCAGCATCACTCTCCAAGACGCATCCACTGACCAAAGATGATAGATGTGCCACATGTAGTTTCTCAGATATGAACCTTAACCCAAACTTTAACCTGAAGTGGGACGAACGGACAGACACTCAGACGGGCGAAGGGATAAAAAAAAACTATGTAAATAAGGTTCTCATATAGTTTATGTAGCTCTTGTGATAAATAAATGAACACAAAGAGTTCATGCTATGAAAATAGAGGTCATGGTCATACTGTTTTCTCAACTCAGTAATAAAGGGCTATGCCGAGCACAGCATGATACGACCGCAACATGTTGACCCAACACTGAAATTTGAACAAGTGTAATTCAAAATGAATGAGGACACAGTAAAGAGCTTGATACAGTAATTAAATGGACACAATAAAGAGCTTGATCAAGTTGCAATTTTGGCCCCTTTGGCCCCTTTAACTCGGAAATGGTAAAAGCTATGCCAAATTTGTTGACTTACTACTGAAAGCTTATATCAAGAAGAATCCAAAGAAAAAAATCTGATTGAAATCAGATGAATAATAAGGATTTCAAATATTTGGAAAATTACAATTTTGGCCCCTTTGACCCCATGTAGCTCGAAAACGGTAAGATCTACCCAAAATCCGCTGACATGTTACTGACAGCTTACATCAAGAGGAATCTAAAGAAAAAAATCCTATCGAAATCCGATGAAAAATAAAGATTTCACATATTTCGAAAATTTGCAATTTTGGCCCCTTTGACCCCTTGTAGCTCGGAAATTGACATACTACTGAAAGCTTACATCAAAAGGAATTCAAAGAAAAAAATCCCATCAAAATTCAATGAAAAATACAAATTTTAGGTAATCCGCAAATTTGCAATTTTGGCCTCGTTCGGCCCCTCATAGCTGGGAAAGGAAACAAGTTACCAAAAATATAAAAATGCATCAAAATCTGACAAAAAATGGGAAAAAAAAAAATTTTGAGATTTCCCCGTTTTGGGACCCATTTATCTCATTAACGGTACATGTGACATGAAAACCGTTGACACAGTTCTGATTGGAAATTTCCTTAGGATCACACTGAAAGAAACCCCATCAAAATCCGATAAATAATAAATATTCTACAGCCCAATATATGAAAACACTTAATTTGGCCCTGTTTAAATAAACGAGTGGGGCCAAAATACCCAAAACAAACCAACCCAACCTTCCTTTTGTGACAAGGAACATTATGTTGAAATTTCATAAGGATTGATCAACTAGAACTGAAGTTATCGCACGGAAACGAAGAGTCTACAGACGCAACAGACGACAACACCAACGACGCCGCCAGTATCATACCAATATACGACCTCAAAAATTTTTTTGCGGTCGTGTAAAAAGTATGAGTATATAGGGGCATGTCATCTTTTATGTTTCTAATTATTATTTGTGCAAAAATAAAGCAGTGAGTTGATATATGATGAAAACTATTTTTTACTTTCAGTACCTTATAGCTATGGTTTTTGCCTACTTTAAGAGAGCAGAAATGAAAATTAGAGAATACAACAGGATGAACTTCTTTGTTGCACTGTAAGTAATTTATTGGAACAAATTAATTGTAAAATCAGTACCAAAAAAAAAAAAAAAAAAGAAGTTAGAAAACAAATCCTCAACATAAGAAAATCCCAAGCTTACAGACAAACCGAAAAGGAATCCAATCCTTGCACAAAATTCTCAATTTCTGACAGGCAAATAAGAAAAAGCCACTTGGACCAAAGTAAATTTACACGAAAACATAAAGCAGACATCAAATCTTTACTAGACATTCAATCCCCTCTCTGAAATTTTTGCCAAATTGAGTTTTTGCCTGACATATGGCCTCTATAGCTCAGGCAGTTTTCGATATCTCTGAAATTAACTACCAAAAAGATTAAATTAAACAATCCATTACTGCAATCACCCTCTGTAAGCAGTATATATATACCAAAAGACTGCACTATATTGCATAAAGATGAATACATTTAAAGTTGACATTTTTTCTCAATTTTTACAAATTTGTTTCAGTCCATTAAAAATGCTGACACAATATTGTGTTGGTTCAACGGTCAAATAGTGAGATTACACTAAAAATTCAAAAAATGTGTAGTACAGGTACTTATAATAACATGCAATTTTGTCACTTTTTAAGCTCTTTATAATTAACAGTAGGAGAAAAACTAACTGTGACAACATCAGTCTCTAGAAGAGTCCCATCTAAAGTTGTAGATCTAGGTAGGCCTAAAAATTTCCATATGTTAAATTTTGTTTAATATTAAAGTATCTGCTGTATACAGCTTTATACATACTTCAAATAATTTTTGAAAAATTTTACTGTTTTGTATCCCAAAGATACCCTTTTCCTTATATTATTTTGTCTATTCAGGAATCAATTTCAATATTACAAAGAAAACTCTAATATAAATTATATTTGATGTAACATTAATTTAAATGGTCTGTAGTATATAAAAGTGTGAAAGTAAGTAAGAAGCAATATCATAAATTTGAATATTTAGACGTTTATTTCAATTATATAGGTGTTCCAGACAGTAAAGGACAAAATAAAAAACTTCACTTAGATTTGATCACAAAAAATGAAAAGTAAAGATATTAAATATAAGATATATAAATTTCAATTCTATAAAAATCTACTGTGTGGCTTTTACTATTTTCAAAGAAAAAGAAAAAAGGAAAAAAATAAAGTTTGTATTATTAAATTACCCCCCTTTGAAAATTATTCAAAAAGAATTAGGCCATACAAAATTAAATAATTTTTCTCAGGCTATTTTTCATTAAAACTTATGAGGGAGGAAGGGAATTTTTTTTATCTTTTTATTTGCCAAAAAATAGGAGAGGGAGGTGATTTTTAGATGACCGCAATATATTTTAGGTCGTATAATGGTATGGCCCTGTTGTTGTCGGCCGTCGTCATCTTTCTCTTTAAACACTTTTGTTTTTAGTCAATAACTTTAGTTCCAGATGATCAATCCTTATGAAATTTTATCACAGTGTTGCTGGGCACAAAAGGAAAGCTTGGTAGGGTTTTGATTATTTTTGCTTTGCCAGTTTTTGAAAAAGGGCCGAAAAGGACAAAATTGGGTCTTTTCACATATTTGGCCGTAGAATATTTATTATTTATCGGATTTTTGAAGGCGTTTCTCTCAGTATTATGCCAACATATTTGGCATAGCTCTTACTGCTCCTGAGCTATAAAGGGTCAAATGGGTCAAAGTTGCAATTTTTGTAAATATGTGGAATTTTTTATTTTTCATCAAATTTGATTGGATTTTTCTTTGGATTCCTCTTATTAGTAGCTTTAGGTAGTATGCCAACAGATTTGATGTAGCTCTTACTGTTTCCAAGCTATACTGGGTCCAAGGGGCCAAAATTGCATTTTTTTAATATATGTGAAATCTTTGTTTTTCATTGGATTTCAATCAGATTTTTTTTCTTTGGATTGCTCTTAACCCTAAGTTTAAGTTAGTAGTATGCAACAGATTTGATGTTTCTCTTACAATTTCTGAGGTAAAAGGGCTAAAATTGCAGTTGTTCAAAAAATCTAAAAAGTTTTTCACCTGATTAATTTCAACAGGATTTTTGTTGGTATTCAACAGATTTTGCATACCTTTTGTGTTCCTGATCAGAGAGGGATCAAAAGGGCTGATTTTTATTTTCCTCAGTTTGTGTAGAGCTGATTAATATGTCAATCTCTTTACTGCTTCCATATTCATTTAAAATTACACTTGTTCAAATTTCAGTGGTCGACATGCTGCGGTCTTATCATGCTGTGGTCGTATCATGCTGCGCTCCACCTAGCCCGATATTATTTACTTTTATTTTATTGTAATGGCACAAAATAGGGTAAATGAAGTCATTTTTAAGCCTCCAATTAGATGAGGAGGGCATGAGAACCAATAAATTAATTTTTCATGGCCTTACTTTTTCATTATTATACGCCCGTCTTTGACGGGACGTATTATGGTATACCAGTGTCCGTCTGTCCGTCCGTCCACACGTCGTACTCTAACTAGAGAACGCTTTGATCATTTTTCTTGAAACTTTGCAGGATTGTTGGGTATGACGGAAGGAAGCTCTCTATCGTTTTATTTTGTTGATGGATTTTTCGTCCCAGAGTTATGGGACTTTGATTATTTCAAAAAAGCTTGAAATCTCAATTTTCGTCCACATGTCGTACTCTAACTAGAGAACGCCTTAATCATTTTTCTTGAAACTTTGCAGGATTGTTGGGTATGACGAGAGAAA
>MJUU01043531.1:189424-201444 GCA_002080025.1 Modiolus philippinarum | reverse complement strand
CACACACACACACACACACACACACAGACAGTTAGACTTCTAGGATGTGGTATCATCGGAATTCTCTTTCCACTTCAAGGAATTTGAAGACTTTAAATGAGTGGTACATAAAACTGCATTCAAAATTTTTAATGTTGCAGATAGGGCCACATTTTGACGTAATACGTCTTTGTAACTTGAATCAAAATTCTTGTGTTGTCCCTGTGATAAAGCTTTTAGCTCACCTGTCTATACCAGGGTGAGTTTTTGTCATTACTTTGCGTCTGTCATCCGTTGTTAACTTTTCATTCAAATATTTTTCCCTCTAAAACCACTGCACCGATTGGAACCAAACTTGGTCACAGTACAACACTTGGGCGGTACCCTTTGAACATTTAGTCTGGTATATACACACCTCATCAAAGATGACCACCAGCTGTAAGCATAGTTTTACATAGGGACCCTATGGGAAATGCATTCAAAGATTGTCTCCTCTGAAACCAGTGAGCCAGTTGGAACCGCACTTAGTCACAACACTCCTTGAGTAGTCTCCTTCAACGTTTGTGATTTTTATGTTCATACCTCTTTCAAGTTAACCATCAGTGAAGAACATAGTTTAACAAAGAGGCCTTACTGGAAATGTATTCAAATGTCTTCTTAGCCAATTTGAACCAATCTTGGTTACAATATTCTCCAAGAGGCCGTTTTCAATGTTTGTGATTTTTATGTTCCTTTTTGATTCAAGATGACCACCAGCCGAGAACATGAATTGCAAAGAACTATGCATTCAGACGTCTTCTAAGAAATCACAGCAACAGTTGTCACATTAGTGCAGGGTGCCCTCTTTTAAAAAGCTGTATTGATAATGATCATATATCTTCCAAGGTGGAAGCAAGTGGCAACAGAACATTACACTTATTGCCTCTGGGATTGTCAGAAGGCCTTAGTCCAGGTGATCGAAACAGGCTCTTGAGAGCCTTTTGTATTTTGTAATTTTTATTTTCTTGTTGTCACTGTATCCAAGATAGCCGCCACATAGAGGTATTTTAACTTTGGACTATTTAGCAACACTTTCAGAGATCTTTCCCGGAATTACTTTCTCAATGAAACTAAACTTGACTACTATATAGTGGTTGGGAAGTCCCCTGTTTAAAAGACTGTATTTCAGGTTTGCACCGTTTTTATTATACGACCGCAAAAATTTTGCGGTCGTATTATGGTATGGCGCTGGCGTCGGCGTTGGCGTCGGCGTCGGCGTCGGCGTTGGCATTGGCGTCGGCGTCGGCGTCTGTGGACAGCATAACTTTAGTTCTAGTGAACGGATTGTTATCAAATTTTAGTATGATGTTTGTTGGCACAAGCTTAAGCCCGGGTTTTAATTTCGCGTTCCCTGCCCAACCCGTTTTTGAAAAAGAGGCAAAAAAGGGGCCAAAAAGGGGTAAAATTAGGTATTTTCGTGTCTGTGGACAGCATAACTTTGGTTCTAGTGGATGGATTGTTTTCAAATCTTAGTATGATGTTTCTTGGAACATTNTTCTCTAAAACCACTGAACCGATATAGGATCCAAACATGATAAAAACAAGTGTGGACCCAAATTACGTCTCGCCCGTCCCTACATGGTCACAAAATTGGTGTGAAAACTCAAACTGACTAAATCAGAAAACTAAACATGTTCCCTAGACTGTGAAATTAGGATACCTGACAAAAGCAATATAGCACGCTGTCATGTATCACCTAAAACCAAAATGCCAAACATCAGTGACCTACCACTGATAGATACTGAAATACAAAACATGTTCACTAGACCATGAAAATGAGGACAATGTCTAAAGTTTAATAGCAGGCTGTTGTGTTCGATCTAAGGCAAACCCAAATACTAAATATTATTGACCTTACATTAAAAGAAACTGGGAAACTTAACATGACCACTGGACCATGAAATTGAGGTCACAGAAAAAAGGCCATATAGCAGACTGTAATGTAACACCAATGACCAACCTATATATCAAATATCACTGACTTACCACTGATAGTTACTGAGAAAATGACCAAATCCCAAAATCTTAACATGCTCACTAGACCGTGAAGTTGAGGTCAAGGACAAATGCCATATGACAGACTGTCATGTACTACCCAAGACCAACCTACATACCATATATCATTGACCTACCACTTAAACTTACTGAGAAACTAAACTAAGCACAAAAACTTAACATGTTCATTGAACCGTAAAATTGAGGTCACAGACAAAAGCCATAAAGCAGATTTTCATGTACTACTCAAGACCAACCTATATACCAAATATCATTGACCTACCACTTATAGGTACTGAGAAAATGACCTAACCACAAAAACTTAACATGAAAGTTTACGTCGCCGTCGCCGCCGCCGCCATACTTTGTACGCATATATGTCTCGCTTTCCGCGACTTTCGTCGCGGGCGAGACAAAAAATAGTCCATGGGTTTTGTACAGCAGATTTGCAACTATTCAAAGATGGACACAAGCTGGCCTTTAGTTAAATATTGAAACCTGCGATAAACCTCTGTAGAGCTTACACTATAAACGAAGTATGGACATTCAGCAGTTTATTTTGTTCCTTTGTTCGGTCATTTTCAAATATACTCAAATGTTGTCGAAAATTGTGGCATGTGCTGTATGGTACATGCACTTCCTAGAAATAAAAGTAATATATACTGCACCTGTATTTTTTCTGACATATCAGCAGTCGAACACACAGGCGGGTCCAGTCTTTGAAAAGAGGGCTACTTTTTGACAATTGTTTGTCAATTGTGATCAAATTCCTCACGAAATTAAAAAAAAATTCCAGAAAAAAGGGGTTTCAACCCCCGGACTACCTTCCCTCTGGATTCGCCAATGTTACCATGGTTGTAAATAGTCTGGTGGATATTTAAGAGTCTTTGCTGGATATTTAAGACATTTTACAGTGTTTAGGAAGATGGTACTACTCGAAGGACGAGACGAGAACTTAAACCAATTTTTTGTAAAAGTGTATAAACATTTGCCCTTCAAAATATTTAGTTTGGTTCTAGGGTGCTATACAACGAATTTTAACAAAAACCTACCCCAAAAAATCTCGAAATTTAAGAGTGTGAGATCCTTTTTCACCGTTTCCCCATCTCGGACTCCCTACTTGTACATTCCTTCTATTAATAAAACATGGAAGAAATGGGTTCAACTAATGGTTTTGCATTGTACTTCAACTTCAACAAAGACTTTGGCATACGGCCTTCCAAAATGTTAGGATTAGTAATAAAGGGACATGGAGTAAATACACATGAGACAAAGTCCCTACAAATACTTTTTAGAACATGGTTTTACTAAGCATGAAACAACGCTTTTATTGTTGTTCTTCATCTTGAAGTCGCCATGAGGCCTTCAACAATGAGCTTTGTTTAAACTTCACAGTAAGTTCAAGACAGCCCCTAGCACCGTAAGTATACATAATGCAATACATCGGCAAACGAATAAACCGAAGCAAGAACGAGGAAAGGGGGGATTCTAAAATCATAAATCAGCTTATTATGTCTCACCTCTCTCACAAGGGGGAAACATATTGTATTTACCTTTTCCGCCTCTTGTACTACTGTGCGTCCGTCACAAAGTTTGTGGACGACCATTCACCTACATTTTCCATTGCATTTTGACGAAACTTACAGGATTACTGACCATCATGCCTTGCTGTCATCCTGTATGGCCGGATTGATCGGCCAATTTTTGTTGGAGTTATGCCCCTTTTTGCCATAGAATATTGAGGGAGACATTCCTCATGTATCAAATACACACTTCATGTTACTCATGCAATGTTTTTTTCCTTTACATTAAGTAAGCTTTACCGAAATAGAATTTGTACGACAAAACCACACAATAATGTCTAGAAATTAAAACCGAATTATTTTCATCTTCTGCGGAAAACAACGACTTAATAAATTACAATGATTTGATATGGAGTAAATGAAAATGACACAAAGTCTCCACAAATACATGATAAAACCAAGCAATGGAAAAACGATTTTCACCTTGAAGTCACAATGAGGCATTCAACAATGAGCTTTGCTCATACCTTACAGTAAGTTCAAGACGGCCCCTAGCACCGGTTGTCGAGGAATTCATCGCTAAATGTTGAGCAACGCTGAACTCATATTTTTGCTTGCCATGGATGTAGCGTTGCTCGAACAAACATTAATCAAACTGGCAAAGTATCCTTACATTCACTGTTAGCCAGAGCCCGACAAAAGCACCAGTGTCACAAAAGCCCGACAAAAGCACCAGTGTCACAAGATGGTAGACAATAACAACATATAGACAAACAAAGGGCACCCATCAAGTCGATTGTGAGAACATTTTGAAATTACAAAAAAAAGAAAAGAAAATAAAATTCAAAATTTTTGAAATTGTGACAGTGCATCCATATGAGAAATTCTTTCAAGACCAAGTAAGCCTGTATCGCTCACCTGAAAAAAATCTCATAGGGTCAAACTATGTTCCACGCTGGTCGCCATGTTTTTTCTGAAATGGACACAAAAATAGGTAAACTTTGTAAAGACCTTCCCTACATATAATTCCAGCGAAGTTTAATTAAATTGGCTTCAAAGCCAAATGAAGTTTTTCCAATAGCGTCAAAAACTATGTTCTGTGCTTACCGCTCAAAATATAACCAGAAATTACTGTAAAGGACCTTCTATAAAACATTCCTGTGAAGTTTTTTTTTTTTATTTTGTGAAGGGGTTTCAGAGGCGATGTTTAAAATATTATTTATTTTTGTAACATTTTGGTAGAATTCAGAGGACATAATCAAAATGTGATTTTCACATAGGACCAATGTTATACTAAGTTCAGTGTGGTGGCCAGGTGTTTTTGCTGATCGAAATGTGCAATCTTTGTTGAGGCCCTTCCCTACATCTTTCCAGAACAGTTGCTTCAATAATGCAGAACAAGATGAATATAATGTTCTCTAATAGGGTTTTATGTTAAGTATGTTCCGCGCTGATGGCCATATTTTAGTCATATCGGACTTTTTCAGAGTTGATCAAAATATGATTTTCCCGTAGGTTTAAATAGCACTGGTGACGATTTTTTTTGTCCGATCCGAATTTCTGATTTTCACTTGTATTTTTGTGACAATTTTCATTCATTCCACCAGTTTAAAGGGGCAATCCACATTACAACCCTCCACGGCTTATGTAGGTCATCAATTGGTCCAAGTAGAAGGAGGCGGCGTAACGTCTATATTATTGTTGGTATTGATATATGTGCTTGGTATTTTGTGTTTTTCTCGGCTCCGGCAAGAAAGCTTTTGCCAAAAAAATATATGAAATGCAAGTAGGTTCAAGATGCAGAACAGTTGAAAACAAAAGAAGAATGAGAAAAAAAATCATTTTTTTTTTATTTTGTAACTTGATCTTCATTAGATAAAACTTTCTTTCGTTGTTTGCATCGTTTGTATCTGCATATAAAAAAAAATCTCTCATTGAAGTCCCTACATTATTCAAATAAATATGATTTGTGGCACTTTAAAAAGACTTTTAAAACCTAGTCATGTATATATGTACCAACACATATAGCTAGTAATACTTTTTCGCTGAAACCATCAATGTTACCACGTATATATTTGTTGCAAATTTACAGAAGCGAAAATTCAAAAGTAGTTATATCCTCTCCAAACAAAAAACAAAACTAAAGTAAAATAAAAAAAAGAAAAACAAGCATTTCTGCAGAATTCTCAATTACCTTTCCTATAAAACGCGTGGTGATGTGAAGGATGCATTATTTATGGACTGTCATTGCAAAGAATAACGCGAGTAAAAAAATCCACACGTGGTTTGTGTTTATTTATTTACTATCTGATTAGCTCCGCCTACTTTTTTCGCGCCGTCTATCGGTAACATGTATATGTGTTATGTGGGACCAGACTCTACATACATGTAGGAGTCTGGTTGAGGCAGACTAACATTTGGGATTATATTGGGGAATAATGCATTTCAAATGCGGAAGGACCAATGAGCAACGCGGATTAATAACAAAACGGTACCGCCCATATTATCTGTCTTTAAACAGCGTCTGTAACTCACATTTGATTTATAACGACGACGGGGAAAGGCTGTTAAAATTGTATAAAAATTATGCAGGCTGATCAGATAAAGGTGGTTTGATTATTAATTAATATTGCACAAGCACGTTTATATCTGATTTATTGTAAATAATTAGTGTGTATAGGGTATTTGTACAACAATATTTTTAGGTATATTTGTGCCAATTCGTATGAAAATGTCAAACTTTACAGATTACAGTGAATTCGGTACTTTGTTATTATTACATACAATCCGTATATGAAGTTGTTAATGCAAATTAACCGCAATCTTTGGTGCTGGTGTTTTTTTTCTTTGGGGTGGGGGGGTCAATAAGTGCACCTTTTCGATTGTAACAAAAAATTTATATCAATAGAATCAGAATCAGAATATTTTATTACCAAATTAGGGCCCCAGGAGGGCATGATACATCAAAAATTTATGATTGGTACAGTACAATATTACAGAAAACGGTATAAACAATAAATAACAATTAATAATAATAATGATAAAAAACAATAAATAAAGGCATATATATGCACGTCTACGGCAGCTGCACTTCATACTATGAAAAATTGAGTAATATTAATAACATACCCGGTGCATTTGGATGAAAAAAAAAATGCATTCACATACAGATCAGAATGCAACAGGCACCATGAGACGATGCACAGAGGGGGATTTTTCCACCGTACCTGTCACAGTCTGTCTATGACGGTTACATAGATCAAAAGCAACAAGTCAAAAGAAATAAAGAATAGTAATGGACGGTGCCATATAATTTATATCCAACCATCTAAAACCTGTGGCAAATAATAGTTAAAAATGATAAAAAAAAGAGAACAAGAGGTCAGACAGTGTATAGCCGGCACAAAGTAATATACCCAGATATATTATTCAAGTGGCATGATAGTGTAGAGTTATAATCTGGTATAATATTTATGCAGCTCCGACCGTGTGCAGCTTAGTACTGTGGTGAAAGTTTTTTTCATTGACGATATTCTATTCGTTGCATTGAAACACACATTTTATCGCGAATTGTATTTTCAGCTCAATTTTTACCAGATTCTTTGGTTCCTCATTTCAAAATTAAGATTGTTAGATTATATGTTCATTTATGATTACCTTTATTTGTTTTGTGCAGTGTCCCCATCTCGTACACCATTCACCTTGAAGAATTAGCCAGATGATAGTTTATTCAGTATTCATGGTATTAAGTTATGTAACATAAACATCTGTAGGACTGAATGGGGTTAATTTAAATTTGGCATGCAACATAAGCAATTGACAGCATGTGAGACGAGTGGCATACAAATTCACCAAAGGATCAAAGGGCATATTATCGATACTTTTATGCATGATTACATCAGATGGAGATTCCAGGATTCAGACGCATTAATGTAATAAACTGGGCTAGCAGTACATTAAAATTTGTATTGCAATTGATAAATAAGACAGTGAACATTATCTTAGGAGTCGTGTTACTATTCGAAGTTGAAATGGTTAGAATTTTGTTTGTCTTTTTTCTGTGAAAACATCGTTGTTTACATGTCATCATGACAACTACAAAATGAGCTTAAAAATACTCTTTTCAACAAAACTGAATTTTGAAGTTGATCTTATTTCATTTAGATCATTTAGAATTGACAATTATGTACAATATTATAGCGAAAATGAGAATTGCCATTGATAGAAATAGCATTTCACTTTACTGAAACTGTACCATCTTGGTCGTAAGGTTAAAATTATCAGTTTATTAGGGAAAAAATCCTTTCTTCATTTTTTTGACAATGAAAAAAAATGTTCCTATTTCGTGACATTGTTTATAAAAACGCTGTTCTCTTTATATTTTATAATATCTACCTCTTAAAAAATGTAATATACGATCTATTATACAGTTTTCAAAATATGAATATATGCAAATCAAGCAGCACAACAATGCTAAAAATGTTGTTTTTCATTTTTGACTCGCCACGGATTTTAACAATGAGCAATAAGCATTTACATTACATACATCGTTCCTATCGTTATTTATCGTTATTTATCGTTTCCTATCGTTATTTATGTTTGTCTCTTGTTTTCATTATTGTTTTTCTGGTGCAGTTTGCTTGTAAATTGTGGCATGTGATTGTAGTTCCTGGCCATTGTAGGTGTTTGCTGTTTTTGTAATTAACTATCTTTGTTCGCAATGAGTGTCTTTGAGGAGCAAATTTCAATTCTTTCCATATACTGTATTATTGGAATATCGATGAATCAAGCTGACCAATACAGCTTCAGCTGAAGATATGTCGCATTGCTTACTGTATAGGAAGAGACTGGTTTAGGGCAAGATCAATTAGNGAGAGTTAAATTAGAGCTCTGGTTTAGAAATTATCAAGAGGTTTCCACAGATATCTTGCATAAGGACAGGCTTACACATATGTTTACAAAATGGACTTTGTTATCTATATAGGCTACAAAGTAGAAAAAATAAAAAAGTGTTTGGTCATAACTATATTCACATTAATCTTATTTTTTACATAATACTGGAACATCATTCATTTTGGAGATATGCTTACCCATGCCAACGGAACTGCGAGTAAACAGTACTTCAGTACTGTGATTTATGATACTGAGACCGTAGAATACCAAAAGAACAAGGGAAGTGATGACCACAATTATAGAAGTCCAAAGATATGGCAAAAACGGCAACAGAGAAACCCAAAGACTAAACAAGCCCATAAGACACCCACAATGAACTGAAATTAAAAGACGACATTAAAAACTCCGTTACTCATAGTATGAACTGCAATGAAAGACGGAATAAACATTAGGTGCTCCGGAAAGGTATGCATGTCCTACTAGCGGCACTCGTCATACCATAAGTGAGTCAACCCAGGTTTGAGTAAAAACCGGTTATGTCAAAATTGTGAATACGTGAAATATAGCTGAAAATGATATTATGATCACGGCCATAAAATTTCGGAAGGGATGAATCTGAGAAAGGTTGTAAATTTCTGACTTAGCGGCTTTTGGGACAGTGTTTTTCCTCTATTCAAAAGATCTCTCTAAAATACATGCTTGATATTAACGAATCAACTGTGAAATGTACACTCCATAGACTGGAGAGGTAGGTATATTACTACTCGGGAAGGGAAAGTTCACAATTGGGACGTTAAAAGCATTACGTTTGTAATATAGCCCATCTTCGTATATCAAAAGATCTAAGTATATCAGTAGTCTCTTTAAATTCAAGCTCATTGGGATAGATCTGGTGTCAATATTCCTTGAATTTTGGATTATTAAGAGAAAGCACATCGTCTCTGAAGCGGAAGCTGAAATTAAAGGACTGGGCTAAATGTTTTTATACCCCCGCCTTAAAAAGTGTGGGTATATAAGATTCCTCGTGCCCGTCCGTCCGTCACACTTTCGTTTCTGGATGATAACTTGAGTTTGCTTTTAAGGAAAGTTTTAATATTTTGGGATGATGTTTTAATTTATAAAATACAGCTCAAGTTCGATTTTTGATCGTGATCGGATTTTGCGTTCCAGAGTTATTGCCCTTGATTAAGGTAAAATCTGTAAATTTGTTGGTTTCCGGATGATAACTCGAGCTTGCTGTGAAGAAAAGTTTTAATATTTTGGGATAGTATTTCTATTTATAAAATACAGGTCAAGTCCTATTTTGATCGTGTTCGGATTTTGCGTTCCAGAGTAAGTGCCCTTGATCAAGACAAAATCTGTAAATTTTATGGTTTCCAGAGAATTACTTGAGTTTGCTTTAAAGGAAAGTTTTAAGTTTTTGGGATAATGTTTCTATTCATAAAATACAGGTCAAGTNTCGATTTTGATCATGATTGGATTTTGTGTTCCAGAGTAATTTCCCTTGATTTAGACAAAAACTGTAAATTTTATGGTTTCCAGATGATAACCTGAGTTTGCTTAGAAGGAAAGTTTTAATATTTTGGGATAATGTTTCTATTCATAAAATACAGGTCAAGTCCGATTTTGATTGTGATCGGATTTTGCATTCCAGAGTAAGTGCTCTTGATCAAGACAAAATCTGTAAATTTTATGGTTTCCGGAGAATTACTTGAGTCTGCTTTAAAGGAAAGTTTTAAATTTTTGGGAAAATGTTTCTTTTCATTAAATACAGGTCAAGTTCGATTTTGATCATGATTGGATTTTGTATTCCAGAGTAATTGCCCTTGATTTAGACAAAATCTGTAAATTTTATGGTGATCGTGATCGGACTTTGTATTTCAGAGTCATTGCCGTTGATTTAGGCAAATTCTATAAATTTTATGGTTTCTGGATGATAACTTGAGTTTTCTTTGAAGGAGAATTTTCATATTTTGGGATAACGTTTCTATTAATAAAATACTGGTCGAATTCGATTTTGATCGTGATCGGATTTTGCGTTCCAGAGTAATTACCCTTCATTTAGGCAAAATCTGTAAATTTTATAGTTTCCGGATGATACCTCGAGTTTGCTTTGAGAGAAAATTTTAATATTTTGGGACAATGTTTCTATTAATAAAATACTGGTCAAGTTCGATTTTGATCATGATTGGATTTTGTATTCCAGAGTAATTGCCCTTGATTTAGACAAAATCTGTAAATTTTATGGTGATCGTGATCGGATTTTGTATTTCAGAGTCATTGCCCTTGATTTAGGCAAATTCTATAAATTTTATGGTTTCCGGATAATAACTTGAGTTTTCTTTGGAGGAAAATTTTAATATTTTGGGATACGTTTCTATTAATAAAATACTGGTCGAGTTCGATTTTGATTGTGATCGGATTTTGCGTTCAAGAGTTAATACCCTTCATTTAGGCAAAATCTGTAAATTTTATAGTTTCCGGATGATACCTCGAGTTTGCTTGAGAGAAAATTTAATATTTTGGGACAATGTTTCTATTAATAAAATACTGGTCAAGTTCGATTTTGATCGCGATAGGATTTTGCGTTCCAGAGTTATTGCCCTTCATTTAGGCAAAATCTGTAAAATTTATAGTTTCCAGATGATAACTTGAGTTTGCTTTGTGAGACAATTTCTGCAACTACTTAGATTGCCTATGGGCGGGGGTATCTTTTGTGATAAGCAGATCACCTTTTTCTAGTTGTTTTTGTGTGAGCAGAAGACATGAAGAGTAACGGTGGTCTTTTTATTTCTCTTGTGTTGACCACAAAGCACCAGTTTGTTTAGTTAATAATCATCGAAAGGTGCATTCGACTGGCAGTATAATAAGTCATGGATTCTATCTGTTGACAACCTGCCGGGAAATCAATTTTTTGGATAGCTTCTATCTTGCACTGCGAAAAGCATCAGCCGCCACAATATTGCCAGAGATAATCGTGAGTGTGATGTAAAAAATAGATTAATAATTTACATAATGTTCGAGTAAAAAAATTCTCTACGTAAACAGGAACAAAGCTTTAAGGCGTCTAGAGAACTTGGTTTTTTTTTGCAACGGCAGGACAAACAACGTTCTTAATACTATAGAATGCAAATAGATGAATGCATTTAAATGATTCACCTAAGTTTTCTATGTTACACAATTTTGTATGGTACCCAGTGGAATTCTGAGTTATATAATGTTATAATGGTGTATTGTTACAGTCGTCGCCATCATGAAGACATTACACGGATGATAACTGCAGTCATAACCTACAACAAAATACAGATAAAACCCATAGGGACGATGTAAAAATGGCGCAAAAATAACGGACTATATCCGACGAAACAGTTTAAGCCCATCTCACTTGTTTAGTTTCACCTATGAAGACCAATACATTAAATGCCATTATTGCTTGATAAATCGCACACTTGTCCTTCTGTAAAGATCTGCTTGCCGGAGGCACAGCATTTATAATATGGTTTTATTGACATATATTTTCACACAGAAAATTATGTTGTAAGTTTCTTCTTGTGGGTTCGTATACTACATGTATCGACGTTTTCCTCGTTG
>MJUU01043531.1:169797-184232 GCA_002080025.1 Modiolus philippinarum | reverse complement strand
TATGCTGAACATTTTTGCAATTTACACTTGACCTCTATCTGCTACACTTTTTGAAATAAAAATTAAAAGTGCAAAAATTTTGAAAATTTCACGGAAAAAGGGCTATAACTCGCAGACGGGTTTTCAGATTTTCTTCAAAATTGCACAGTGGGTAGATCTCATCATGCTGATCATTTTTACCTGTCCGATTTTTGATATCAGTAACGGTTTTCAAGTAATTTGCAAAAAAAGCAATTTACCCCTATGTTCTATTTTTAATAACAGCGGCCATGTTGTTTGGTCTACGGACATAAAAATCACAACTTTGAAAGTGCATACCCTGGTGATGATTCAGGCCAAGTTTGGTTACATGTAGTATTGGCCCAGTAGTTTCAGAGGAGAAGATTTTTGAATAAAAGTTAACGGACGGACGGACGGACGACGGACGCCGAGTGATGGCAAAAGCTCACATGGCCTTTGGCCAGGTGAGCGAAAAAACGAAGTCCAAAGACACGGAAAACGAGAACACAGAAAACAATGACGCTAGACGGCCACAAGGCACAGGAGTAAAATTAAAAGAAAAAAAAAACACACAACATTCAAAACCAAGGCATTCATAGTGTGAACTCCCATGAAACTGAGAATGACATCATGTGCTCCTGAAGGGTAGGCATGTCCTGCTGTGTTTACAGCACCCGTCAAACTGTAAGTGAATCAATCTAGGAAAATGCAAAAATCGATATAGTCAGATGAATCTAGCTGAATGTGTCCGCTTTCAATTTTGACACTGACACGTGATATCTTTCAATGATGTTATGGTGACGGCCATAAATTTTTGGAGGGATAAGATGGAAAGCGTTTTGCTCAAATTTGCAATGAGTAAAGAACAATTATCATATCAAGTTTTTGACAGTTTTTTGAACATCTGCAAGTAATCTTCTCACTTGCCGGTTGTCGGATAATTTTAATCGACCTAAGGAGACCTAAAACCTTCACCGTCGTTATCGTTTTTGTTATTTTGCTGAACAGTCCGAAAAGTCATTGTGTGAAATTATCTCCCTTCTAAACATGCTAATGAGGTGGGCGTCTACTTCATCAGCCATTTTTTAGGAACACGCCGTCTGTTGATGGTCCATAATAACGGCTAGATATTAAGCTTGTTCGGGTATATAAATCACAAAGGAACGATGCATTAGTAAAACAAAAACATTTACAAAATAAAAGTTAACAATTGGTCTGCTATTGCACGTTAAATTGTTTATAGTTGATATCAAATGTCTTCACTGCAACCTNTGAAATACTTGAACACAGAAAATCTAAATGGAAACCATACGAGCCATGCAATGGAATAAATGTGTCCAAGTTTTACATCACTTGACCTTTTCATGGTAGTTGCTTGTTGAAATAAAATAAACTTTTCTCGTATACAGAACGCAATGTTACAATAATATAAAAAGTTCCAAAAATATAAACTAAATAAACCATGTGCCTGATCATCTAAACAATCTTCAGCTTAAGGTATTTACTGTGTGTTTTTGTAAATACTTGAGTTTATTATGCAGATGGAAGCTGGTAAGGTTTTTGTTCCCAAATACAACATATGGTGCAATAATGTTTTATCAATCTTAGTACATACTTATCAAGACCAGTGATTCAGTTGAAAACCGATCATTTGAAAAGTAACATCAGGTAAACGTTAACAATGTTATAAAAGTGAACAGAATTTTCTGTCCCCGGATCTTTAGGTTATTTAACTTTGTCAACTATTTCATATCTTGGAATTTTGGTCCTCCAAATGTTTTATTTCTATTTGCAATGACGAAACTAAGACTCTTGTTAGGGACAAGGTGCGATAAGGGGTTGATTTGGCCTACGATTCCAGTGAATTTCTAAGTTGCACCATAAGATTTTATTTCATGTTTGTTTCAAAGTTAAGATCCCATTTACAGAAAAAATACAAAAGTTTGAACCAATGACGTCACAAACAGTTCAGTTCTGACGTCATGAAAAGGCTTTTTTTGAGAATTTTTATATAATTATACCGAATTTGGCAGATTTTCGTACAGTTTTCCTCATCGGAAACATCAAGCACATTCAAGAACCAATTAGATAAATTAACCAACTTATTGGTACAAATAAATTGAACCTCTCATATAAATATTTTTGTGGTTCTTGCATCTGCTCTATATTTCCTATACAGAAAAAGTAGTCACATTTGTGATTTTTCAACAAAATCTTCAATTTGTCCCTTCTTCTACGCTCAAAAACTCAGAAATCATACATTAATATTTGAGAACTGTTACTGTTTACTGAAAAGCCATACCAGAAAATTCTGTGAATTCCACCAATTTTTTCAAGCAAAATAAGGCCCTTATCACTCCTACTCCTTTAATTTTCAAGCACATTTGTTGGTGTAAGAATTATAATATTCTGATGTTGTTCATTATATGGTTCATCGCAAAACTTATCTTATCTCCAAAAACAGAGGTGCATAGCTCTTCCGCGGTCAGATTATCACCTCTTGCACATCTGAATGTGTATCACGTCACTGTTAGTGAGAACCGAACCGTCAATCCAAAATGAACAATCCAAGGACAAAGGCAACATCGGAAACAACAAAGAAACAGAGACACAACAAGAGTACGACACAGAAAAGAAAAATGAAGACACACACACACACAAAAATGAACAACACGGACCCAATAAAAAAACTATGGGTGAGATCAGGTGACTGATTTTTAAGTCAGTATAAATACGACGTCACAGTGAAAAGGTTGCTAATCGAATATCGAGCTTACGGTGTTGTAGAGATGATAATCTGGAGTGGGAAGAGCATGCACCTTTGTTTCGATGATTGAACTAGAATGTCAAGCCAGGTAAAGTAAGTGAGAAGCAAACCGTCAGTCAAAAACTAACAATCCAAAGACATTGGCAACATCGGAAAAACAAAGACATCACATCAGCACGACATGGAAAAGAAACATGAAGACACATATATACAAAAATGAACAACACGGACCCAACAAAAAACCATGGGCGAGATCCGGTGTACCGTTAAAGTAAGCATTTCATGTTGTTACAAGACACCCGCCGTGTTGAAAATGTCTAATCCGGTACAGGAAAAACAACCCATAGCGACAAAGAGAAAGGGGGAACAGACATACAGTATCCCATAGCGGTCCGCAAGATCGTGATGTCGACCGTCATGCTTTTGTAGCGATGACTTCAAGGTACAGGTAGCCTACCCTTGCTCTTGTAGCCTATTTGAAAGCAATCGTGGTTAGCAATACGACTCCATGTCATTTACATGTATGTGCATGTACATCGCAATCCCCAATAGATTTTCCAAACGTGACTTTGGGATTTGCTTCAGTGCAAAAAGATTAGTAATAGCTTTCAATTATATGCACCATTTATTAATGATAAGCTGCTCATATATGATTTTATAAATTCTTCTGTGGATATATGACGTATAATAATGTTGTCAATAAGTTCATGTTTGAAGAGTCCTGGGAATTTATGATTTCAAAAACTCAAATTATTATCTTTCTTCATAATTAACAATTAAACTTGATGATATGGCATTTCATGATCATATAAATAACGTATCAACCGTGATAAATATTAATAATAACGTCACGAATGTCGAACAACGTAATAGGAGTTACATTTATTAATCCGTAACTCTTTTTTCGCAAACGTAATGTTATTATCTCGAAGCCATGAAATGGCTGGAGAGATGTTAAAATGACATACAAGAAAAAAATCACGTGAGGCTTCAAGCCTATTAACATCTCTAAAAAGATGATCTTCGTGCTTCCGATAAAATATAGTGCGCAAGCTTCTTTCATAATCGTATTAATTGTGTTTTTAAGTTATATTTCTTCATTTTATTGAGTTGAATATGGTGTTGTTTTATGAAATTAAAAACAATATTTGCATGTTTATCAAATTACTCGGTTTTTTTTTATATTGCGTCTCGGATCAACGAACCTGTCAAGCAGTAATTGTCAAAGATGAAAATAACATTTGTTTACCTGTGACAGTGTATTGCATATATTTATAGCAATGAAATCGACATGCGAAATCACTCAATCCGATTATTTTCACGTATTACAACGGAATAACTTAATACATGCATACGTATGCAGCAGTTCTTTGGATGACTACGAAGTTTTGCCACGTGTAGATTTTCAGGGCTTCGAGATTCAGCTCCATCGGAGCTTTGATTTTTATATTGATATTCATCACGGTCTATCAATTTTGCTTTTTCGTTTCATAGTTTTTTTTAAACATTATGCTGAGATTTTTAATGCAACTTTTTAAGGCTGACTATGGAAAGATATTGTGATGTCACTGCGTAACAAAATACTGACGTCACTGAACAGAGCATTTTGCAGATCATAAACCAAAACTTTTTAAAATCTGAAAGAGATCAAAAACCAAAAGATATAAAAGTAAAGCCAAAATATGCTTAGAACAGAGTTTGCAAGAGGGAGATCCTCTTTAGTTTTCAGCAAAACTTTCTGAAATTTTGATATTGCAAGTTTCCAAGTAAGATTGGTTTAATAACCAGCACAGAAGAACTGACTAATGAGTTGTTGAATACCCAAGGGGATTAATAGTCCACCAGCAGAGGCATCGGCATAGTGGTAATAGACCCTTTCACGATAATGAGTTCCTACGATTTTGAGTGGAAAATAATTACATTTCCCACAAAAATGAAGTCGTAGGACAATTAATCAACAAGTCACATATATTATGACGTTGGATTTTACCCACTCAAAGGCATATGAGCGCATGTGCAAAATTCAGGAAAACAGTTATCGTGAAAGGGTCTATTAATAGCAAAATACCGACGTCAACGTCTACTTAGTTTCTTCATATGGCCATTTCGATGAATTCGATCAAATCAGAACATATTGAAGATGATATTTAGAGTGAAAAAAATAATTTATTAAAAAAATAACATTAATTTAATTTGGAAGACAGGGTAAACCAAACAAATATATATTACATTATTCATTCGCATGAATAAATTACTTAGATAACAAAATACCGAAGTTACTGTTATTTTTTTTGCATATGCGCATTTCAACAACTTATGTATGATCAGTGCATATCAAACCAAAATATCTGGAAGTCTTCAAAGAAAAGACAAAATATGCTCTCCAAATAAGGTTGGTTTCATGGCCAGCACAGAAGATAGATGGGTGGATAAATTAGTGTAAAATTGATGGATAAATTAGTACAGGTGTGCACTTTGCTTTGAAATTTTGAAATCGAAATACGGAAAAAACNTCTTTTGTTTGATTGATTGATGTTTTACGCCAACTTCAGCAATATTTCAGCTATATCGTGGCGAGAACTGTTAAGTATATTAACTAATTAGAATAAGTATATAAAAATATCAATATAAAACCATATAGCTTTATACAAGTAAAACAAATGTGTAAAATGTTAAAAACATAATGGAAGAAATTTTGGTTTAACTAACAATATTAGAAATTAGTTTAAAATTGATTTTTTTTTAAATCTTACTAAATAAATTGATTGCTGTAAAAAATTGAACAATTTTGTCGCAAGCGACATTTGTAAATTGGTCTTTAAGACGATCAGCAGAATAAAAATCACGCCTGATATCGGCAACATCTATACATTCAATTAAAATATGTTGAATTGTGTAAAGACAATTGTATGGAATACATTCAGGTCGATCATCGCTGTTTTAATATAACACTATGTGTTGTTCTAGTGTGTCCGATACGACATCGGGTCAATACTACCTGTTCCCTACGGTTTTTACCGTCGGTACAAACTTGTTTACCGACGTCTGACTGTATTCCATGCAGTTTATTATTTATTTGCAGATCCCATAAACATAAATGACTATTTTGCCTAATATTACAAGTGACTTGTAGAATTCAGCTATTTTCAAAATTATTGAAAGCTCTGTTGTGCGACTTTCAATTGCCAATAGGCATGAAAGTGAATCGGAACAGATCATAAACTTATTTGATTGCGATAAAGCTACAAATTTGGTAAAAATTTTTGTTTAAAAAATACTTAAAATTTTCAAGCAATTGAAAGGTAAACCTGAAGGAAAAGATTAATGAATGGTCAAATAGGCTATGAAGATTGTGAAATTTCACATTTCTGTAAACTGCTTTAAATTTAAAACAAAAATATATATTTAAAATATTGAATTCATGAAATAAAATAAATTTCTGTGTATTGTCATAGTGACGTCATAAACACTGAAAACTGTGAAATTATAGAAATTAGACCATGTAATTTTAATAAGTGCGGTTTTTTAGACATTATATACCTAAATCAATTTTTCTGCCATCTTTTATGTTATTCGCGCACCCAGCACTTCAGTTTTTCGGTGCTGGGCCGAAAACCGATTAATGATTTAAATGTTGCACTATCTAGAATTTTGAAAATTTTTGCCTTAAACTAAGGAGTACTTCCTTCGGGCAAACTATGTCCTTACATGTAGCTGCTTTACTTAATATTTGTAATTTTCACTGTGTCAGCATTTATATATCTTGTAAGCAACCGAGCTCTATCAATAAACTCTAAATAGCGGTATCGTTTCTGATTGGATGCTCCTAAAATATTTGTTTCTCGTATCTAATTTCCAAAAACTATAATTAACGTTTTTGATTTAAACTCAAATTTCCGATTGTGATGAGAAACTGCGGTTTTCGTACAAAAACCCAAGTTTCCGTTTGACATTGATCGCGAACTGCAGTTTTCGTGCGAATACCAGACACATTGTATGTATCTAAATACTATGCATTCCGATTGGAAATCTAGTTTTCGTGCAAAATACTAGACATAGAGCATTTTTGTGACTATCGCGTCCGATAGAGGAGATGATCACCCTTTCGACGCTAATGGTCTCATTCCTAAGGGAGTTCATGTTTACATACCATGTAACAGTTTAATTTCTCTAGATATATCTGTTCAGTGATTTTGAGCCTTGAATGTCGGTATAAAACACCTCCTAGTACTGTAATGATGCATGTTCCTATTTCCAGGATATCTCATAATATCGAACGATATGATCACTTCAAATGATTACATTGTATTCCTATCAATAATACCAAACGGACACTACACGTCAATGTCCATTAGAACGGCTAAAGAATTTCCTCAACTACTGTTAATAATTAAGAATTACCACAATACAGAGGTTAATAACAAACAACGACATATGAATAGGGATAGTCAAACATGACGTTGGTTCTCATACCATACGCTAAACCATTAGACAATAAACCTATATAATTGTGATAATAATCATAGCCATGGAAATCTTATTGTAATATAAATATCGACTGTTTCTTAATTTGTTTAGCTTTGTCTGTAATACATTATTCCAACATATTACTGATATAGAATTGTAATGAATGAATATAACGTATTACAAACAAGCTCTTATTGTATTGAAATCAACCGTCAACTTCCAGCTTCAATTGTGTAATCACAGATTCATATGCATGTAGACAGGAAGGCCTTTCTAAGAATAAGAGAGTTTCAATTTAAGTCAACTAAAATTTGCATATGAACTTTAAGGTATTACCGTACAATGTAGCTAAGAATCAATTGTTACAACGAACAGAGTGTGTTCATGGATAACTAAATACCGAAGTTACTGTGAATTTACTTGCTGGAAGGACGTTTTGAGTGATTTATGTTCGTGTAAAACATTGAATTTCTATAGGCATGAAAAATAAGAGGTGATATCTACCAACATCAAGTTGGTGTACCAGTGGACACGTGTCTTTAAGCTCCTGCAAGAAAATATTTTTTAGAGATTTGTAAAGGCTCATGGTAAAAAAGATACTTGATTCTTCAATCTCGCTTCTAAATATATTTTTTTGTCAGTTTTTTTTATGAATACTTATATATCATTGTACAAAACACATACATATATACAAAAGCACAAAGCACACATAAAACTAGTTTAACCCCGCCGCAGCAGGTTTGCGCCTGTCCTAAATCAGGAAATTTATTAAGCCTTTGTGTGTCTTGTCTTTTTTTTAGTTAGTTTACTTAATGTCTATAGGAGTCTAGGGTGATGTTTATTTCGCTGAACTTGATTACTCTTTATTCAGGGGCCGACTCCGACCTACCGTTGGGTGTGGGGTTTTCTCACCGTTCATTGAAGATCTTATGGTGGAGTTGTTATTACTCCCCTTTGGGTCGTTGTCTCTTTGACACATTCCCCGTTTCCCTTCTTTTTTTCTATATATATAAAACATACAAACAATGCATGCAATCAATAAGAGAAAAAAGAAAAACATAATGACTTGTCGATTACTACAACATAAGACATGCATAATATTTGAGACAAAAGAAAGGGCTAAGCCAAAGTAGGAATAACAATAATAATAATAACTAGATTTGCAATTGCAAGCAATAGCCGATGTCACCCCAGACCACCAATTCAATGATTCTACCTTATTCGCAGCCTCAAAATCTTCTCGGAAATCAATTTTCGTTGAAATCCGACAATGTTGAAATTTTGACGTATTTTGTTGGCCATCTTGGAAATGGCAGCCATTTTGAAAATCTTTAAACCCTTTGGACAAACTTCAGATGGTGATGCAACTGTGTGCAAAATTTGAAATCATTTGGTTCAGCCACTTAAAAATAATCGATCGGACAAAATTTGTGGAAGAAGAAGAATAATCAGAAGAAACGTAGAATAACAACATGTCACCCCGACTACATCTGGGATGACTTAATAATAAAAACAAACAAAACTAGACTTGATCAAAACAAGGCCATTTGGATAGTAACAGGAAGATACAGGTATGAGAATATTAACTCAAAAGAGTAGCATAAAAAACAGCAAACTAAACATATCTTAATTATATATCCTAATCTTAAAAAATTTGGAACCAGGGGCTCCAGCAAGAATGGTACCTTTCTAGTTCAAAATATTTAAAAGATATATATTTTTCAAGCAATAAGTTTTCTTTTAGATAATTTTTCAGACCTATTATGTTCACATCCTCTTCCCTTGCTTTGGTTTTATAGATATAAAATTTTGTTATCATAAAAATTTTGTTTCTTACTAGGTTTAGGTCTGAAAGTTTCGAAAAGCCAAATATTACAACTTCTAAATTCAGTGGCAATTCGATTAATGTTTTTTGAAAGATCCACCAGTTAAGTTTTTACAACAGATCAAAAATTTTGTGGCAACCCAAAAACAGATGTTCAATTGTTTCTGGTAAATCATTACAGAAACAACACATTTTAGAGTTTTTAAGTTTTATTTTGTACAATAACTCATTTGTCCCCAACATTCTGTGTATGATTCTGTATTGGAGCCAACAGAGTTTTGTATTTTTTGAATATTTAAAACAGTCTCTGTGTGAATCATCTTCCAATCAATATCTCTTTTGTTTAAAATAACCTCCCATTTCTGTTCTGCTGAAATTTTTATTTTTCTTCGGTGTGTGTGAACCATCTTCCAATCAATATCTCTTTTGTTTAAATTAACCTCCCACTTCTGTTCTGCTGAATTTTTTATTTTTCTTCGGTTCAGCACATTATACATATCTTTTGAACCCTTTTTGATATAAAAAATACATTAAGGCCAAAAGGCACTAATGGTTGTGCTATTTTCTCACACACATTGATATTTATAAGTTTAATCCATCCTTTCACACTATGAACAATGCCATAAAATTGTAAAAACATAGGTCTGAAATTATAAATACGCTGAAACTCTTGAAAAGATAATAAATTTCCTTGACTATCCAAAAGATCGTTAATAGTCCATATTCCACGTTCAGCCAAATTCTTATAAAATACACTCGAATCGCCGACTTTTATATTTTCATTATTCCATAAAGGACTACATAAAATATCTGTTGAATTTTTAGGTTTCAACAGAGTTTTTAAATTACTCCAGGACCTAAAAACTTCTTCCCAAAATTAATTTTTTGGGATACTGTTTGGTCCAACATATGCAAATACAGACAGATCTATATTTTCATTGAGTTTCAGTAGTTTAACCCAACCAGAATCAGAGCTAAACAATCGTCTGATCCAGGTTAGTTTAAGCCCCTGAATAAAAGCTTTCAAATTAATCATTTTTAATCCACCCAAACCATAGTCTTGGACGATAACATCTCTTTTTACCTTATCTGGTTTCCCATCCCAGACAAATGAAAACAGTTTACACGTTAACTGTCGCAACATGTTTTCATCTGGTTCTGGGATGGCTAAAAATAGATGGTTAAGTTTTGAGATGATCAGAGTTTTAATAATAGTAATCCTCGCAAAAGGAGTAAGTATCTGCTTTGACCATCTATTTAGAGTAATTTACAGCTTCTAAATATATTGATTTTTCCCCATTCAAACGCATTCCATCAATATAATCTCTAGAATAAGAGATAAAGAAAAACGCATAAACTACTACATCTCATCTTCTGTGGACTTGTAACTCGAATTTAACAAAAATGGCCATCTCTGTACTAACATTTACAACAAATGTGTCAAAATTATCAATGTTTATATCATTGATAGTAAGGTGTTTCACATTTGACTCTTTTCGGAGGGGCTGAAAGCAATTATTCTGACTTTCTCATTCGATCCAGTTATCTCTTTGAACGCTTGATAAATCAGGTTTTCAAAGAATTGCATTTTATACCATTAACGAAAAAAAATTCAAGAGATATTATAAAAGCGCTGTTCCACTGCTTGGTTCTCCATGTCTTTGAAAGCACTTTGTCTCAAGTGCATTTACTCCATATCCGTTCATAGTTGATTAAGGGGAACATTGAATTATTTGAGTTCTTCGACAGCTAAACATCTTTGAATTTATGGGCTTCAAAACATTTAGATTTTATCCGCACTGAAGAGACATCAGTTGTCGAAATGCGCATATGCAGAATTTAAATTCAAAGTAACCTCGGTATTTAGTCATCTATCATTGCAGATGGATATAAAACATTAAGATACCAAAAATCAAAACAGATCAGAACAAATAATTAAAAGTAACTTTAATGCTTATTTCAAAAATAGTTTCAAAACAAAATGTTCTTTTAGATTATAGATCCACATTTTTTTTCATTAACCAATTATTTAAAAGGGAAAGTATGCTACGATGAGAGACAATTGTACATTGTGCTTTATTTTCTTCTTGATAATTTATTTGTCACAATTTTGGAGGTACTTTCTATCAACAGCAAGTTAGTATACCAATGGGCACTAGTTGTGCTCCTCTACCGCAGACTTCTTTTTATATTCTTACATGACTGAATTTCTTTAGGTACTCTCAAAAGCTAAAAAATCTCACTTTGGGATATATAAGTGATGTTTTTTTTCTATAAATTACACATCTTTTGCTAGATGGATCACCTTGATATACCTTCCATGAATAGAGATAAAGGAAACGACACGAACAACTAGATCTGAATAGTTTTGGACTTTCATGTCGTATTTGAGGAAAATCCTTGAACCAATTCAGGACCGTCGACAATTTGTCTTATGGTTTCCACCTGCTTTGTTGCCTTTTTGCCTCGTGGACTTTTGTTTCTGAACTCCGTTCGGTAATGTTGTTATTAGCCCCATTCACACGTAGAAGATACATTTAGTTTCATAAATTTTCTAAATTTAAGATATTTGCATTAATTAGAAGACCCATTTTTGGCCAAACACCAAAAGCTGTAATCACTATCGGGGAATATCAAAAGACGAAGTCTCTACAAATACACGGTGAAGCCAAGCAATGGATCAACATTTTAAAAAGTATTCTTCATCTTGAATTCACCATAAAGCTTTTAATGATACCTCATATCAAGCTCAAGAAGACCATAAATTATAACCGATTTGATGAGAATTTATTGCTGGGTGTCGAAAAACGCCACATCAGTGTCTTATGTCAGCATTTAGACAGGACGTCAACAACAACAAAAAAATAATTATTGGCAAAGTGTTCTTACAGATATTCTCATCCCGGCAAAAGAGCTAATAAATTCTTACGACTAGAATACAATTATAGATCAACATATTATTAACTAACAGGGCACTCATCGAATTAAGTTTGGCAAAATAAAATCATGAATCGTTGGCACTATAATCAATATAATCAGATGGTCTCAATACAAAAAAAAATCGCAAAAATACAATACCAAAAAACTTGAATGTAGGTGTATGTTTGTCGTCATCAGGAATTTAATGCTAATTGTGTTCGCTGGTCAACTTGAGAATAGCAAGGAACTCACGTGATGTAATAAATTGTTAGAAGAGTAAGTGAGAACAGAACCGTCAGTCAAAAGCACGAACAATACATGATAAATGGCAACATCGGAAACCCAAAGAAACAAGGACACTACTTGAGTACAGGATAAAAAAGAAAAATGAAAACACACATACACAGATGTACAACACAGACCCAATAAAAACCATGGGTGAGATCAGGTGTAGCGGTAGAGTAAGTATCTCCTGCTTCTTATAAGACACCTGCCGTGCTGAACATGTCAACTACGGTAGTAAAGTCCAATCCAATAGTGGAAAAACAAACTTTAGTTGTAGAGGGAAAGATCTGTTGTCATCTGGGAAACAAATATCCAATAGCGATCCACAAGATCGTGATGTCGACCGTTAAACTTCTGTAGTGATGACTTTAAGTTTTTGGTAACGTAACCTTTCTTAAGTAGTCTATTTGTAAGCAACTGAGCTTTATCAAGGAAGTTACTGTAACGACCACAAGCCCTTGAGTAGCGAATGAGTTTTGAGATGTAAACGCCATAAAGAAAATAGTAAAGAAGTGATTAAAGCGAAAATTTGATAGGTTGCTGATGTCCTTTTTAAAATATAAGTGATTGAAAAATTTGACACGACGAAACTGAAATCCTCTAAATCTTTTATACCTTTAGAATTAGCAATCCCCGAAAGATTGTGACACATTGATAGGATTTGATGAAATTTTGTCAGATTGCTGGTAAAGATGTATATATATGAAAAGAAAATATCAAACAAAATATGGAAGTTTATGGGCAAAAACATATAATGCTTTTTGATTGATAAAATCTGAGGAGTCCGAAATTCTGATAGAAAAACTAAAACGAGAATTATGACTGCATAAGTATTTTGAGTCTATAGTACAGTAATTTTTCTTCCGATATCTTATTGTTTTCAAGTGTTATCCTTTACCAATTGGAGCATGTAATTACCATGATAAGGTGTATGATAATGATCGAACTAGATATGAGCAGTTTGTACTAAAATTCATAACATTTTTATGCTTGGCTGCAATAGATTATTATTTAATTATTATGTATAAATATAATCATATATTACCATAATTACACAGAATACTGCTAAATCTAAGGATATCAATCAATCTCCGAAAACCATTGCTTTTCAAACTTTTTTGTGTGGATTAGCATGAAGAAGTATAACTGCCTCCATAATTTCATCAGACACACTGGTTTACCATTTATCAGTAATTCTTATACTGTGGAAGTTTTTCATACTTAAATGAATGCCCAAAGTTCATTCACCCCACTTCTTTTCACTACAACAATATTAAGGTAAATATTTTCTGAAAATGATATAGATAATTCTGATGACACAAATAATTTAAACTAAAAATTTACAATGTAATATGAACTGGCTCTTAATAATGTAGTAAAATAATTGTGAAGTGACACTATATATTATTTACTGGGCTGCCGGTCCATATTCTGTTACATGGTCCGGCAGTGTAAGCAAAGCAAAATTGGGCAAATACGATGGCTAAGTATAATATACATGTTGTGTTATATTTGGATTCGTAACAAGTTTTAGGAAAGTGTTGATATGAAAATATAAGAATTAGGAAATGCAGTGACTTTACCAATACTGGTCTGTCATTCAATTGTTGTGACATTTAATTAATTGTTTACAAAAGATGTTTAAATGTTCCATAATAGGTCACTGTCTTTATTTATAGATCAGCCATTTAAATGACTTAATGGGAAGTGGTGTTCATTCAAGCTGAACAGAAATACTCACTATTGAAAATATTAATGCACAGTCGTGTATTTTGGTAAATAAATTCACCCATATATTTAGATAAATACTTCTGGTTAAATTGAGTTTCTTTCAGTTGCTTTGAGGGAATAATTTATTTCCTATTTTTTTTTCACCCCACCCTACAATAAATTCATAAATGTACTGTTTGGAAATGTCAAACATGCAATTATATCATGATGGACATTAAACCATCAATACCTTTTATACGCCCGTCTTTTATTGGACGTATTACGGCATACCGGTGTCTGTAGTACTCTAACTAGAGAACGCTTTGATAATTTTTCTTGAAAGTTTGCAGGATTGTTGGGTATGACTGGAGAAAGCTCCCTATCTTTTTTTCTTGTCGGATTTTTGTTGCAGAGTTATGGGACTTTGATTATTTCAAAAAAGCATGAAATTGCAATTTCCCT
>MJUU01043531.1:146896-169629 GCA_002080025.1 Modiolus philippinarum | reverse complement strand
ATAATTTTTCTTGAAAGTTTGCAGGATTGTTGGGTATGACTGGAGAAAGCTCTCTATCTTTTTTTCTTGTCGGATTTTTGTTGCAGAGTTATGGGACTTTGATTATTTCAAAAAAGCATGAAATTGCAATTTCCCTTCACATGTCATACTCTAACTAGAGAACACTAAGATCATTTTTCTTGAAACTTTGCAGGATTGTTAGATATGATGGAAGAAAGCTCCCTATAGTTTCATTTTGTTGGTGGATTTTTTGTTCCAGAGTTATGGGAATTTGATTATTTCAAAAAAGCATGAAATGGCAATTTCCCTCCACATGTCATACTCTAACGAGAGAACGCTTATATAATTTTCCTTGAAACTTTAAAGGATTGTTGGGTATGACAAAAGAAAGCTCTCTATCGTTTTATTTTGTCAGTGGATTTTTCGTTCAAGAGTTATGTGACTTTATTTCAAAAGAGCATAAAATTACAATTTCAGTCCACATGCCATACCCTTACTAGAAATGGCTTTGATATTTTTTCTTGAAACTTTGCAGGATTGTTGGGTATGACGGAAGAAAGCTCCCTATCGGTTTATTTTGTCGGTGGATGTTTCGTTTAAGAGTTATGGGACTTTAATTATTTCAAAAAAGCATAAAACTGCAATTTCGATCACTTTTCTTGACACTTGGCTTGCCTTTATTGTCAAGTTTGATCAGATGGAGTTCTTTATTTCAAAAATCATTTAATCAATTTGCTTTAAGTGGGGACGGGCGTATCATGCGCTCTTGGCGCAGCTGTTTATTAATTATTAATTTGTAAACCATTCATACAATCTTGCTGTTATCGAATAACATTCTTTACACAATTTAATAAAATGTTTATATTTACTACTATGTTTTTTTTCAATTGAAAGGTAAAATTTGAAATTGCATCTTGTAAAAACTTGAGGAAATGAGAGTTGTTCAAATAGATATAGATTGAAATGTGATTAAATATACTAGTATATATAAATTTGGACAATCATATGTTCAGCTTTTCGAAATTTTATATTCAAGTATAATGAATACATTAAACTATTGAGGAATATTGAAACCTCTTTTGTAAACATTTTAAGCAAAGATATCTACCTATTGGTTAAATGTCACACCAGTATTGTAAAAGTTACTGTAAGAGTTAAGACGTTCCCTCTAGGCTTTCTTACAAAACAGTGTGAATGATGAATGAAAGGATATGGAGTAAATACACATGAGACAAAGTCTACAAATACATGGTAAATAGGGTCTGTAAGTCTCGTCCAATTCTGGGACTTCCGGGTACATAATTTGTACCCGGAAGTTGCATTATTAACAGAAAAATATGACGTTTCAAGCAAAAAGTAATGACGTCATAATCCCACAACGTCATATTTTGGCGGGAACGTTTTCAAATTTGAATTTTATCGTGATTTCTCGATGTCACATGACGAGACTTACAGACCCTATACAAGCAAAGGAACAATGCTTTTATTGTTGTTTTTCATCTTGAAGTTACGATGAGGCCTTCAACAATGAGCTTTGCTCATACCTCATGGTAAGTTCAGTTTAAGACAGTCCCTAGCACTGGTTTGAGCGAAATTATTTGCTAAATGTCGAAGAGCCTGTGTTCATTGGTGAAAATATATTCAATGTGTGTTGTACGGTTTTTATTTCATTGACATTTATATTTCCTAATTCTATAAAAAAATGTAAAACAAATACATACGCAATCGTCAAAATAAATAAAGAAACGTTTATAAAAGCAATCGAATGTTTATAAAAAGTAAAAATTGAGAAAGATTCTCTGTTGTGTTGGCTTTTTGCTTTTGTCAATATTGCTAAAATTGCTTGTGTTGTCAGTTTTGCATATCTATATTAATTGCATGTAGAATCATAATGTGATTTTGTACGTAAATTAAAAAGAAAAGACAACACGTGGAACCCACACAATGTCTAAAAAAGTTAATAACAGACCACTATCCAATATTTTCATTGTTGGTCATCGTCAATATAAAAAACTACGAATATTAATTAACTGAAACAAATTAGCACATTGTATAATTATGAAGCAAACGACAGCAAGTTGACAGCTATTGGATATAAACTCATATCATCTTAATGTGATAAAAGATGCTACTTATTCATTTAATGATCGCATATTAGTATCAGCCATTCATGACGTTCCAGATGTTCTCCGTTATCTCTATCTAACGATTTGATTGGCATTCAGAATTTTTAACATTGCATTTTAGTATAGTTCCTTGTAAAACACGTGGTAAGGTGGTGAGGATAATTTAATACAATAATTTGGGTTAATCAATACACAGCTTTGTTATTTGTTTGGTACAAGTATGGACATTGAGAACTCTTACATAAAAGAAGTGGATAGTAGTTTTTCTGATGAATATTAAAAGCGGAAAATATTAAAGTACTACGACAATTTCTTTAATTCCGTTTTATAGAAAATGTCTTCAGCTGGATTAACTTTCAGATGATTTTTAGACAGTTTATCTGAAAATAATTTTCAATTGATTAATCTGGTAGTAGACTTGTGTAATTGGTAGATACTTTGCACTTCGTTTCTGAGCAAAAAATTAGTTTATTGTATTATTGACAATTGTATCCAGTAATCAAGGAGTTTTAATTTCACTACAATTTGGAAAGTTTCGTTTCCATAGGAACTGTTTTACGAAATTTAAATATATTCTGAAATCAGATGTATCTTTCTTTAATTTAATTACTCTAAAAGCAGTTATTGAAGAGAAGTGAAGTAAAAATGAATCATAGTATGAAAGGGAATATAACGGGTGAACAGTTATTTTTTAATCCAGAAAATGTCGGCGACGAAGACCACCTGATGCCATGGTGGAGGCAACTTATTTTTTTAACTGCTTTTGTAATTTTGATCACTGTAGCATTAGGAGGAAATCTTATAGTAATATGGATTGTAATGGCACACAAACGAATGCGAACGGTTACCAACTACTTTTTGGTCAATTTGGCTGTGGCAGATACTCTAATATCTCTTCTGAACACACTTTTCACGTCGACATTTCTACTGTATCAAGACTGGTGGTATGGAGACTTGTGGTGTAAAATTGCCAATTTTGTATCAATTTGTACCTTGTCGGCAAGTGTCCTAACACTGATGGCAATTGCAATAGACAGGTTAGTATTTTACCATGGCATACTATATTGCAGATAATAGTTTTATAAGATATTAATGTTGTATTCAAAATGTATACAACGGTCTCAGATTTCATGTACGAAAGAAACTAAAGATAAATAGATTTTAAAAAATTAACGAAAATACTGTTTCCTTTTGTGTATTCTGTAACAATACATGAGTAAAAATTTGTCACATAGATCAGGGCAAAATTATTGCAAGTGTACTTGTTCCCAAAAAATGCTTCATGCTGTTACTCGCTGAAACCCTGAATCTCGTCTAAGAGTATGCTTTATATTTAGAGCGAGCTTGGGCAATCAATTCTTTGTATGGCTTTAAAGCTATACATCCGAACTACATGTACTATGTACTGATATCAACAAAATCGGGGTGCGTAAAAGAACAACTGGGGGATATAAAAATGCAAATAGGGTATTAAATGCTCTCTTGCTGTTGGATTCTTGAGAAAATTGTTTTTTAAACCTAAATGTAATACTGCTGTATGCTTTTTTTTTGCTACATTTTGTACCACTTTAAAATGAAGGAAAATAAAACATTACTTTAAGTCATAATGCGATTGGCAAACTCCTCAATACATTTACTAGTGATTTGATTAACAATTACCATACTAATTAATTTGTTCTAACGAAGTTTTGGAGACTTTTTTCTGTCCCGTTTCTTATTATTAAGCGGTCAGAAATTCTAAAATGTTTCCAGGAAAATAAAAAAGGCTGGAAATTCAAATTGATCTAAACTGCATGAAATTTTAAAAATGTTGTACAGCAAGCATAGAACTTACTTTGTCAAAATGTTTCAAAAAGGTCGCCGTTTGCAGAGAAACAGAACAGTCTGGAAAATTAAAAGTACTGCTAATTTCATGAATATTTACTGACACCTAAATGAAGAGCTTATTTTTAGGATAAAATTTTCCAAGGATGCACATTTGAACAGTGTTTTAGGGACATGTATAAATAGAACACCGAACTTCATGAATATTAAAATAACATATATATATACAATGTCAAAATTATAAATCATTAGTCCAAATTTTTCAAAATTTTAACAGTTTTTAACATCAATTTTGTTGCTTCATATTTGTTTATGTAAGACCACAGTGAGCTACTTTTCAAAGCAGTACGGGCAGCAGTATGAAGTTTGTCAATGTATGATTTTTAAGAATTACCATTTCCTTTGGTGTTTTCCATGCGAATCGTGCTTTTTTGTAATTATTTCAGACCTTTTAATGTTTCTTCTGTGTTCTTCGAAATAACGAGATACATGAGCACGTGCTCTTAGTTTGAAATGAATCAAAAAGGGTTATAACACAAAAAAAGAACAAACAAACACAGTAAAATACAAAAAAAGAGAGACCAAGTCAGGCTATCCCGAGTTCCTATCGTAATCTATGTTCGTCTTTTGTCATTTTATTGTTTTTCTTGTGCAGTTCCTTGGTTGATTGTGACATGTGATTGTAACGTTCGGCCATTGTAAGTGTTTCCCTTTATCTTCCCTTCATTAACCAGTACGGGTCGTACTTATGGGTACAATTCCACGACAGTCATTTCCAAAATGTAGGAATTTTATAGCACTAATATCCCATTTGATTACTTCAGGGGGTGAAAGAAAAAAAAGACCATGCTTTTTGAAAGTAATCGAATATGTTAAACGTTCAAATAAACAATGTTTCGAAAACGTTCGTGCAGTGAAGTAGTATACATTCGATGTTTTAATAACATATAAGCAGAGAGAGAGAGAAAGAAGCTAAGTCAACAGATGTACGCTTTATTTACATTTACATCGATACAAATTCAATTGTTGGTGCGTATCTTGTTTGCACAAGCAAATATGAAAACTGTTAATCAAACTTTGTTTGCTGTTTTGATGGAGAACTTAGTGAAATAAATATGGCAAACAAATCAACAAACATTATCTTGTGCAACTTATAAAAGTCTATTGGAAAAAAAAATCAGCCCCGGTAGCAAGTATTGTTTGACAAAAATGCATATGTAGACTGACGGTGAAGGATATCACTTCAATTCATTTGAAATGATTTATTGCCAAAATAATAAGTTCTAATGCAACAAAAGTTTCAACCGAATATTCCACATGCAACATCAATAAATGCTTTTGTTTTGCTCAATGAACTATGTATATGAAAATGTTTTGTGATATGGGCCCTATCTACAGTGAACAGACTTTTAGTTTATGTTCAAACTATGAGATCTTAATATCAGGTTCCTATTTTGTGACTTAATTTATCCACTGGTGAAATCCCAACCCCTTTCCAGTAAGATCAACGTCAAATACATTTTTTTTACATTGATAATAGTTTATAGGGAATCACACCTTGCAGAAATATGATTTTTTTTCTTTTACATTTATGTTATTTAATAGCTCGTGACTTGGACATTTAAATATTTACTTCAACAATTCAAATTAAACTGGATTCGAAGTTAGACATTTTTAATGAATTTTTGAGTTGCAGTGGACGAACGAATTGGATTGCATAATAGAGTGTAATATTGTTTCATAATTGAATGATATTTATTGTATTATAATGATTGATAAAAAACAAAACAATAATGCAGCAATTAGTTTAAGCTTTATTTCCTTTTCAGCAATATGGTCAACACATTGTAAGAAAATATAATATCCTATTTGATTACTTCGCGTTGTTGCACGTTTAAATGAACAAGGTTTGGAAAACGTTCGTGCAGTAAAGTAGTATACATTGCATGATTTAGTAACATATCAGCAGATGAACATTTTATTTACATTTACATCGATACAAATTCAATTGTTTGTGCGTATCTTGTTTGCACAAGCAAATATGAAAACTGTTAATCACACTTTTTGTAATGCTTTGATGGAGAACTTAGTAAAATAGATATAGCATACAAATCAACAAAATCATCTTTCGCAACATATATAAAAGTCTATGGGAAAACTGTAAGCCTCGGTAGCAAGTATAGTTAGACGAAAATGCATATCCCGATTGACAGTAAAGGATATCACTTCAATTCATTTGAAAATGATTATTGCCAAAATAATATGTTCTAATGCAACAAAATTTTCAACCGAATATTCCACGTGCAGCATCAATTCAATGAACTACTAAATATGCATATGAAACGGTTTTATGATATGAGCTTTATGTGCAGGCAACTGAACTTTGCTTTAAGACCTTTAGCTCATCCTTAAAACCATGAAATCTTAATATCAGGCTTCTTCTTTTGAGACTAAATGTATCCACTGGTAAAATCCCAACTTAATGTCCGGGATTGAATGGTATATTTTCATGTACGCTGAACGTCAAAACATTTTTCGATTTAGCCATGTCTTGGACAATACAACTTCTTTGTTCTTTCGGTATTCTACTGTGGTTCCATTGAATTAGACATTGCTGAAAATATTTTATCTTTCTTTTTTTTCTTACTTACATTTTTTATATATTTTACTACATATACGTACTTCGTAGTATATACTTCGACTTTCCAACAGTGAACCCGTTTTTGAGCAGTAATATTCACACATCTCCGGCATATGGCGTTTATATTTCACAATTCATTCTCTTTGTCAACAGAGCGGAATTCCTTTCTCAAAAGCATCAAAGGTATGTTCAGTCACCGTTGCAATTGTCACTACAGAAGTTTAACGGGCGTCACCACGATTTGACAGACAGTTACAATGTTTCTATTTCACAAAACGAGAAAAGATATCTTTGAGTAGAACAAGAGTTTATTACCGGACTGACTAACATCGACTGTCACAAAACCGGACTTTTCACACTGGCAGTGTGACGGTTGCCACGCGTGAAGCAGATCATGCTTACCCATGGAGCACCTGATGATACCACAGATTTTGTATGGGTTTACCCTGCTAGTGCTTTAGTTATGTGGCGTTCTTGTTCATTTTTGTTTTATTTGTTTTGCCTTCTCTGTCATACTGTCTCAATCCGTATTGGATATGAATTGATGTGATTTTGGATTTATGATTGTAGAAGTCCCCCTTTCCTCATTCTTGCTTCGGTATTCGTTTGCCGATGTATTCTAAGTTAAAATTAAACCTGATTAGTTGTTGCGAAATTTGCAGAGAATTTCCAAGCTGCAGTGGACGAACACATTGGTTTGCAACAAAGAGTTCACTTTTGTGTCGTAATTGTATTATTAATTTATTACTACAAAACTCTAATGCAGTGATTCCGATCAGCAATATGGTCAAAGCACTTGAAGAGTTTGTCATTCCTATACTATTTATTTTTGAACCAATAACTGTATATTAAAAGTTTACATACCAGGATAAGAAAATGTCGAAACCGTTGAACGGTAAGGGCGCTGATAAGAATTATATCGTAAGACATTTTCGAGTATGCCACCCGACCACTATTTTCATGCAAATTTCTAACGTTCACTAAAGTGTTGGTACATTTTGAGAACGTTAGACGATGGCCAGAGATACGTTAAAGACAAACACTGAGAGACGTATGCATTAGGATAAACCCATCATCGATCTGTTCAACACTTTAAAAATAACAAATACTTAAACACATTAATTTGATCATTTGAATCTGTACGAGTACAACCTTCGAATTTGGTTCATTCGGTTTTTTGTGTATTTGCATGTTTAAAATAAAAACACATCAGTTTCCAACTTTTCCTTGCAATGCCTCGTAATATTAATTTGGTAATGGCTGCCTTTAAATTGGTTCCAGTAAAATGATAGTGTGTAGAGGTGTGACACTTCGACTTTAAAGAAATGCAGGAAAAATATGCAAGGAAAATCAAAAATGTTTGTGTAAGCATAATTTACTCAATATTAGGTACAAACCGTATCTTCAACAATACATATTCAGTTTGAACTCAATTTGGTCTCCAGTTTCCGTTAAATAAATTTGTGAAAACTTGTAGTTATTGAATTCAATAAGTTTTGTAAATTTCCTACACATGTGAAGCATAATACCTAATATTTTAAAACAAACAAGTTTATAATAATATGGATGAATTTTGGTGATTTACAGAAAAACTTTTGTATTATACAGAGGTATTTGTGCACCAGGGCATTGTTTTCAGATATACAGTGTATGGGTTTCCACAAGTTGTATGTCAATTGACGTATTACTTGCTCTTGTTGAGACAACAGTTTTGCAAGATTGACCTAAATGCAGACAGAAGCTGAACATCGACATTGCACATAAATATGTTTTTTTCCTAGAACGGTGTAAAATATTTTGTGAATAATATCAAAAAGCGAGAGAAACTGGTAGGTGTAAGCTCGTTCAGGTTATTTTTCATTGTCGAATATTTTAATTAAATGCGCAACAGACAAGTATAAGTCCCTTGAGTATTCCTTCAAGTAACGTTTTCGACAATTCAGTGATTACCACGAAGAAGAATATTATTTTTTCTTTAAGCTGACAATCCTGTAGATATCCACTCTTAGAGATCGATTTACTTCACAAAAAGCTGCATTCAAGCATAAAAAAATTGACAAAAGCATTAAAGATGCCGAATTGCAAGCAGTTTGTTACAAAACTCTCTATAGTGGGCTACATTAAAAATAAGTTAAACATGTCTAATCTAGTTTTCGAAAAAAAATCATTCCACTTTTCAAAAAAATTGGGCAGGGCTACTTTATAAATCGTAAAAAGTAGGTAGCAGAATACATTTTTTTCTAAAAGGTTAGTTTTCTCGTTTGTTTTCAATGGAAACTGAAACTTAAGATACCCATAACAACCCATTTCAGATCACAAGTCAAAAACAATTTGGGCAGGGATTCCCCTCATAATCCAAGTAATACATATTGCTGAAATACAAATTTCCAAGTCCCCTCTGCAAAGTAAAATTTGGGAAGAGGTTCCCCTTATAATCCAGTTTATACACTTTTCTGCAATCATAAAAATATATGTGGCAGAGTACCTTTTCCATATAATCAGTGTTCTGGTTTGGTTTTCATGGCAACTGTATGCCCCACTATCCATTACAACCCATTTCAGAGCACCACTCAAAAAAAAAATGGGCATGAGTTCTCTTTTTAATCCAATTTGTTGAAATCAAAATATTCCAAGTTCCCCCTTCGAAAAAAAATTGGGTAGGCGTTCCTCTTATGATCTGGTCTATGCATATATCTGAAAAAATATGTAGCAGAATACTTTATTCCGAATATTCAGTGTTCTGGTTTCGTTTGCATTGTAACCGAAAGCTCCACTATTCATTTCAACACTTATCAAACCACCATTCAAAAAAAAAAATCCCCCATAATGCAAATTAGAAAAATAGTTCATATACCTGAAATCAAAATATTTCAATTCCCCCTTTCAAATAAAAATTTGGCAGGAGTTCCCCTTATTACCTTGTAGTTTATGCATACTGCTGAAATCGTAAAAAAAATAGCAGAATACTTCTTTTTCTAAAATTTCAGATTTCTAGTTTGGTTTCCATGGAAACAAAAACCTCCACTATCCATTAAAACAATTTTAGACCACCATACAAAAAAATGGACAGGCAGGGGAGGTTCCCCTTATAATTTAGGTAATACATATTGCTGAAATCAATAATTAATCTTTGAGTTTAAGAATAATCACTTATATCAGAGTTATTTTTTGTAATTTAAGATCTAATTTTAAAGTGAACGCTTTGCAAAAGTTTTTTAGAAATATTGATTACTTCTTCACATTAAATCTATAACCTCTTTTCAAATTTTCACTTTTCAATATTTTTTATTTTAAAGTGAAAGGCACCTCAAATATGTATTTATGAACATAATTAGACATCTTTTTATATATAGAACATGTCTTAGCAAAGTGAAAGTACTTCTGTGTGAACAATAAAACTTTTGTTGCTATTTTTGGTGTCAAATAATACCGGACATGCCATTTTTAGCCTTATTTCCTGACTTTAATTTCAAAAACATCAGAATGTTAATTTTTCAAAAAAGTGCCACTCCGATATTGCTCAAAATCTAACTGAAAGGTGATATTGTTGTTAAAAAATCTGTAGGTAAAAATTCTTTAAGATCCAATGAGTAATAAATTATGCATAACGTTAAGCCCACGTCATACTGTCACGTTTTGGCCGCTACGTTTCGCTACGTTTTAAAATGCCACATATCATGTCATTTTTTGTCATAATTTTATGGTCTGTACGTTTCGCTACGTATATACTACGTTTTTCTACTGTTACGTTTCACCACGTTTTATTGGAAATTCAATGCTTACGTTCTGCTACGCTTCACTACGTGTTGCTACATATGTACTACGTTTTACTACGATTTACTACGTATTACTACGGTTTTATACGTTTCGACTACGGTTTAGTACGTTTCGACTACGTTCCGTTACGTTTGATGTACGTTTTGATACGTTTATGTTACGTATTAGTACGTTGTACTACGTATTAATAAAGATCTGTGAAAAAAGTTCAAGAATTTGCGAAGAGTCCACACTGATTATTTATCGTGCAAATAGAAACTTACACAAAGGTATATTTAATCATTTTGTTATATTGTACGGATGACTGTATAAAATTTTAATTGATTTTCGAATACCTGGTAAATATAATGATCTATAATGTTGACTTACTCTGTTAATTTGTGAACTTATCATCAGCTCATAAAAAATATCTCAAAATTAAGTAAAAATTCCGAAATACTTGGAAATATGATTTATCGATCGGTAGTAGAACGTAGCGATGCGTATTTAAACGTAACGAAACGTATTTAAGCGTACTGAAACCTAGTAATGCGTAGAATGAAACGTGACTAAGCGCAGAAAAACGTACAGAAACGTAAAAGGTACGTATCGAAACGTAGCAAGTACGTAGCGAAACGTATAGATTTTAATTACCTACGTTTTGCTACGTAACAGCTACGTTTCTTCCACGTTTTTCTACGTTTCCCTACGTTTGTGCTACGTTTTAATTTTTNGCTACGTTTGTATTGTGCAGACCAATACAAACGTAGCTGGCTACGTTTCTATACACGTATTGCTACGCATTGCTACGTTTGGTCTACGTTTTGCTATGGTTTGCTACGTATATTGCCGTTTCGCTACGTTTTGAAAACGTAGCGAAACGTAGGGGTTAAAACGTGAGTGTGACTGAGGCTATACAAACGTTCTGCTTGCATTAGTTCATCAGGTGATAGAGTAGCACAAGTTAGTTTCACAAATATTTTGTTTATTATTGGTTGTCGCACGTTACATGTCAATTTCAGTAATGGTCTCACATGATGCAAGACGATAAATGTATATTTGAAAGTGCGGTCTATCTTCGTGTGACCAATACATACAACGAAGTCCATTTATGTAAAATCAGTTGAGTCTAAATAATCTAAATAACATTCGGCCAGTTACATGCAAGTACCAGTTAACAGTAGAATGTAATTGGCTGAGGAGGATGAGTTCCTAGTGACTCGTGTCGAAAAATCTATCAAAGCAATAATCACAATGTTTATTTGTAGTTTTGTTTACTAGGAAACTTTGTCTCCTACGCATGAGGTAGTTTCTTTAGTTTCATTAGTTTTTGTATTCAAGTGTTACAGCTGGGAAAATTAGGACAATAAAGTAGTGACCTGAATTGCCGTAATAAAGGAAATGAAAACAAAACAAAAAAAAATAAAATAAAAATAAAAAATAAACAGCACATTTTATCCTAGAAGGTACAGAGGATAGACCGGGTATTTTACCAACTATTTAACCAGTTTGATGTCTCGTAAATTAAACAAATCCTGGTGTATTTACTTTGTATAGTAGTGACTTCTCAAGTCTACAGTTGTGCGACTTGTTCAAATACACAACTTGCATCAGTACATTTCAACGTTTTACGGAACCCAGCCACTATATACATTTATCTAGGTGTGAAATTTAAGACTTTTTGTAAATGCAATAACTAAGCGTACGTTGTTAAATTTTTACATTGTATATTTATCTAAAAGATGCGTTGTAAGTATATATATAAGATCCTGGATAGTGCATTTCGCCGGAATGAATAAACTGGTATGGGTTACGTTTCAAAATAATACTGTCCTTTTCCCGCGAATTCACGGCCATGTTTTGAGCGCCGTCACGAAAATCGGGAAAACGTTACCCTTCCGCATAACAACGTAATTATCTCCCCTGTAACTATATCGTATGCCCTTAAGGTAGATTGGTAGTCCAAAATTTTTTTCCATAAATTTTCTTTATTTTCTCAGGAAAGTTTCCTATTATATTATCATTGAAATAAAAAAAAATAAAAAGGGGGGTCACCGTGCTTGTTTTTTAAATAACTGATATCAAAATAATCAAATATTTCTAATGAATTTATAGGGAAAAACAGGTATTTGGTTGTTTTCTTTCAAACTATTCCATAGATTTCTTTCTATTTTACTCATATGTTAGCCCTTTGAATATACTTTCAAAACATATAAAGAAAAATGGGGGTCACCGACTTTGTTTTCCATATAATTTGAAAAATGTGAATTTTCATAGTGATATCAATGTAAAATATTTTTATCAGATTATCTCCCTTTTTCGAATATCCTCTTCCAAACCATTTAATCATCAAATTGCCAAACTATATCCAATTAGTTAAATACATGTAAAATTAAGTGAATGAAAATCCTTTGCTTTTTGTGTCACTGATATAATATTTATTGATACACTACAAATAAAGATATTTTTAAAAAGCAGATAATACCATAACAGTATAAATAACAAATTCAAAATGGCGGAAGACTACCGATCTACCTTAACAAGCTAAAATACATGCGCCCGCCTGCCCGTCCGTCTTTCAGCAAGTCTTAAGCCAAGTGCAACTCTGCTAAATATGATTTAATATGTAATATGTGTTGACCTATAGTCAGTATAGTCTGTTTATTATAAGTTCAAATGATATTTATATTATCTTGCACTGGTAAGACAATTTTCATGTTTTCACAATTTTAAATCAATAGATAAAGCCGTCATATCAAACTCATTAAGTGCTAGAGTTTCTCTGATCATATCAAAATTTAAGCTTTTTAGAAGTTTTGCTCAAAAAGAAATTTGGTCAATACCCAATATTTCCGGATGGTTAAGAAAAAAATGTCACACATTCCTAAAATACTTATTTAATGACCAGTTCACCCTGATCATTCTTATTACTTGCAGCAAAAGTAAAACAGATAATTTGGTGCAACATTTTGGTGCTTGTGTATGGGTTATATTTCTAATGAATATATAGGGAAAAACAGGTATTTGGTTGTTTTCTTTCACACTATTCCATAGATTTCTTTCTATTTTACTCACATAATAGCCCTTTAAATATACTTTCAAACATATAAAGAAAAATGGGGGTCACCGACTTTGTTTTTCATATAATTTGGAAAATGTGAATTTTCATAGTGATATCAATGTAAAATATTTTTATCAGATTATCTCCCTTTTTAGAATATCCTCTTCCAAACCATTTAATTATCAAATTGCCAAACTATATCCAATTAGTTAAATAAATGTAAAATTAAGTGAATGAAGATCCTCTGCTTTTTGTGTCACTGATATAATATTTATTGATACACTACAAATAAAGATATTTGTAGATTTAAAAAGCAGATAATACCATAACAGTATAAATAACAAATTCAAAATGGCGGAAGACTACCGATCTACCTTAACAAGCCAAAATACATACACCCGCCTGCCCGTCCGTCGTCTTTCAGCAAGTCTTAAGCCAAGTGCAACTCTGCTAAATATGATTTAATATGTAATATGTGTTGACCTATAGTCAGTATAGTCTGTTTATTATAAGTTTAAATGATATATATATTATCTTGCACTGGTAAGACAATTTTCATGTATTCACAATTCTAAATCAATAGTTGTTACTTCTGCTTGTCCTCTGATTTTATGTTACCTCTTAATGCGTACAAACACTATTTCCCCAATTAGGATTAATATTAAAATAAAGCCGTCATATCAAACTCATTAAGTGCTAGAGTTTCTCTGATCATATCAAAATTTAAGCTTTTTAGAAGTTTTACTCAAAAAGAAATTTGGTCAATACCCAATATTTCCGGATGGTTAAGAAAAAAATGTCACACATTCCTAAAATACTTATTTAATGACCAGTTCACCCTGATCATTCTTATTACTTGCAGCAAAAGTAAAACAGATAATTTGGTGCAACATTTTGGTGCTTGTGTATGGTTTAAAACCTTTTCAATCGTGTTTGGATTCTTATTTGTTTAGAATCGAACTGAACGCGTCAGACTTTTGTTGCTGGGTTTGGTACCCACAAACCGGTTTAACCCTACCGCTGGCTTTTGCTAGTGCCGGTACCAAGTCCGGCTGTCCCGAGTTCCTATCGTTGTTTACGTTTGTCTTTTGTATTTTTATTGTGGTTTTTTTTTTCTTGTGCAGTTTCTATTTACTTTATGGCATGTGGCTATGTTTTTAGGCCATTGTAGGTGTTTCCTGTTATCTTTTTTATTCTATTTTTTTTTGTAAAAAAGCGCTAATTGTGCACCAAATTCTACATCATACAGATGTTTAGTTACGACATCAGTGATAAATAATTTTTATATTGATTGTCTGAAGGGCCTTTTTACAACTCGAAACATCGGTCTGTTATTCCTGTACCAAGTTAGTTTTGTATGGTTCAAAGTGGAGATAATTTTAATTAGCATATCAATACCTTCTTTAAATATTTAAATAACAATTATCCCCACTTTAACCATATATAACTAACTTGGTACATGGGGATAACCAACCAATGTTTTTCATTTAATTTAAATTTGACTGAGAAATATTAAAAATATGAAATTTGCCCCAAAAATATATATTTAGCCCTGAAAATGAAAAAAAATGTCATTAAATATTCACAAGAGAAATTGTTATAAAAGAATGGTTACCTGGATGTGAACATTAAATGACCAGAAAAATTGTTTAAAAGTGTCCCTCCAAGTCATAAATGGTTTGTGCCTAAATTCTGGATTTACGATTTTTTTTATTGTTGCTTATGGAAATTTATTTGTATTGATTGATTGATTGATGTTTTACGCCAACTTCAGCAATATTTCAGCTATATTGTGGCGAAAACTGTTGGGTTTATATCAATTACAATACACGTTTATTAATAGTAGTTGTAATTGCTGAAACCATTAAACCCATTACCTGGATTCCTCAACTTCATTATGTGTATAATACACCAATAAACCTTTTAATGGTCTTTACGGCAATAATACATCCGATAATTAAGTATTAATTAACCATGCAATCACATGCTACAAGCAACAATAGACTACATGTAGACTGATTGAAAGCATCAATCAAAGTTAACTGTACAACTGTATTTGCAGAAATCAAGACCAAGAAAGCAAGAGACTATCAAATCGCGCGCTTAAATAATTTGCTGTCGAAAAAACTTTGTCGTTTTCAACTGTTTCTTTATATTTATTGTAGCTTTTTTCTGTTGTGGGACTTTTCATTGAAATTCAGAAATATTGCTGGAAATTACCGCTGAAGTAGAAATTTATATTGAATGAATGTTCCAATATAATACTAATGTGTGAAAAAAAGGCAAGTCTCACAATTTTAGTATGGCCTCATATTTGTAGAATGAGTTTGCAGCATCAAATAAGTGACACACTTTGTAGTTTATGGTACTGTAAATGTTATTTTTTTTTGTGTTGAGGTAATTTTCGCCTATTTCGCGCTTTTTAATTTTAATGGAATATAACCCCCACGCAAATACTAAATATTATTGCATATCGGTTAAAAATTTTAAGAATTAATTGGGTAATTACTGATCAGCTGACAGAGTATGGAAATTTCTGATATTGACGGTCAAGATCGGCTGGAAATCGGACCGCCGGATTTGAGTTGATTTCCATTGAAACTTTTACGTCAATCAATTATTATAATGCAACCAATACAACAATAAACATTAAATTTCAATGCCTTGGATAAAGTACGGTAACATAAATTCACAAATTCAAAATGACAACTTGAAGTTAATTCAATAGAAAACAGTTTAAATGAGAGCTCGTATTTGTATTTCCCTTGTTTTAGATGATTAAACATTTTAACTGCAAAGGAAGACACTTTTGAAATTAAAGTAATTTTGGCTTTTCAAATGTTTTACATATTTCATTATTTGTTTATTACAATTGTTGAATTAAACTCCTGCTTTTTTGTTGTATAATGTAGATTAATATTTCTTCAATGCAATAAACACAAAAGTAAATGACATTATTGGCAATATCACAAAATTTGGGCAGTCCAGATTTTGAGACATTGCCTTCAATGTCATTTACTATTGTGTAAATATAACAAATGTTCACAATCAAATTTCGAAAATCCACGAATATTATAACCCAGTGGAAGGTAAGGGTACTACACTTCGAAAATTAAGAATTTTTGGACTAAGAAATTATAATAAAAAAAAGGTTGCAATTTTTTACAACTGAAAATGGTGGTAAAATCGTCCTTTGCGCAATATATGAAAATCTATGGGAAAGCAACAGTGTTATTTAGACAATGAATAATATCACTTCATATGATTTGTTGTCAAAAGTTTTTACAGCACCAAGTTTTAAACAGTTATTGTGCGTGCAGCATTCACAAATGCTCTTTGCGCATAGAGGCCTGCACCATGTGAATTTTATAGTTTATAAGGTATGTACATAAAAGAGTGTGTTTAACAAGCCACGTGCAGGGAACAACACTTTGCTTTCAAACCTAAAAATTGCATTAGAGATGTGCAAGTGATGCTAACGCATTTAAGATACGTTTGCTGCTTCTCCTTTCATTTAGAAATATAAAATTTATGATTGAGTGTTGTATAGTACTATTTATCACTTCAAACTACTTTTAACGGGGAAATTTTCGCAAAATCTTTATTTTCGCTAATTTCGCGATTTGCACATATTCGCAAAAACTTTCCCCTCGCGTAAATTTCCTTTCATTACATAAGTAACGAAACCTAAGTAATGATCGCGAAAATAAAACCCCGCAAAGAAGTTTAGAAATCAAAATGCGAAATTTAAACCACGGAAAAAATCCCCTTTTACAGTATTTGACATCAACATCTGACACAACACTGTTTTAAATAACAAAATACCTAAGTTATTCTGTAAATGCGCATTTCGACAACTTATGTCTCTTCAGTGCAGATAAAAACAAAGCATTTGGAAGTCCATGTAAAAACTGATAGGGAACAAGTTACCAATATGATGTGAATAGAAATGCCAAAACCAGCTAATCTTAAGCTTTTTGAGATGTTTTTAAGCCCAAGTAAGGTCCTACTGTCATACTCTTTGCCACAAACATCTGATACATCATGTGCACTCCTTTAGCCAATTTTAAGCTTTCTGAGATGTTTAGATGTACAAGTGAGTACTTTGATGTATATTATGTGACACAAACATCTCACACACCACTCCTTTAACTGATCTTAAGACTTCTTAGATGTTTCTAGGATTTTTAGAATTAGTAATTTAATGATAACATTTATGGTTATTTTCTAATGTTTCTTGAGATAAGGGAAACGTCTTTTAAAGTGCTTCCGCAGATTCAATATTTATAAGTCCTTTAAACGCTATTACATCACATTTTGACTTTGTGATGCATCTTCTGATAACTTAAAGCTTATGAACGAGACGGGAGTTCTTGTAACTAGTTTTTTCGTGTATGGAAGAACAATATAGAGTTCTTACTTTGTTAATTGTATACATGATGGCTGGTTATGGCAAAAAAATGCAGATATGTAAGAACTGATGTAACTTTCAATAACACATGTATTCTCATGTGTTTATTAACTTTCATTACTACAGGGACGTAGCTTGCCTCATGATATCGCCGTTGATTGTAGATTATTTTTAGGGAAGTGGTTAAGCATGGTTACTCCTCAAGTTTATGATATCAAGGATTCAAAATTAATGATTTATTTATTAAAATATCGGTCATACATCATTTTAAGCAAAAAATAATGATAGGTCAGTGAGGCCGTTTTTGAGATTTAAAAGCCTGAAATTTAGGCGAGGAACCAAACTTCTCTAGACATTTCATTCACTTTGCATTAAGAAAATCAACTTTTGAAATGCAATGAAGGAATATCAAGAATTTTATCAAATTTTGTCAAAAGTCTATTGAAGATGTATACAATTATACTTTGAAAAGAAAAGTGGGGGTCACTATGCAAAATTTTCTAATGCATCATGATCGATAAAATAAGAGATTTCCGAAAGTCAGAAAAAGTTTCAAAAACCTGAGTAGTGGCCATCCTTAAAAACCGTATAGCATATTGAAATAAAAAGGTCAAGTACATGTAATATTGCAATAGAATGGCTAAACAGAAGAAAGAACGTTAAAAAATAAAACCGTTGCAAGTCCGTGGTAGATTGTGGCATGTGATTGAAATTTTCGGCCATTGATAGCGTTTCCTGTTATCTTTTCTTCATTACTTACAGTAACATCTACATTTTGCTAACACCATATTTGAAAAAAAATGTACATTTATGCAAAAATCGATGTTCTATTTATAGTTCATCCGTCACGGAAACGTGAGTTAAAATCCCAAACTATAGATAGCAGTAGATTTGTTGGAATATGCAACGACATCTTATTTACTGATCCACTTTAATGATTAAAAACAGATGATCTGTAAACCCTAGGAAAGAAATCAGAAACTCCCTAGATTATATGCCTTTGAGCAACAACACTTAAACTTATTCCCACATCATGTGCAAGATAAGCGTGGAATACACTGCGACATCTGGTTCATTGATCCAATGAAATGATAAAGGAACTGTTAACTCTGGGAAACAAATCGGAAACTTTCTCGATTCAATGCATTTTGAAAAAAAAACTAAAACATATTCCCAGTTGGAATTTTTGTGCGAGATAAGCTTTACTTTCATGCGTTAATTATCCTTTATATTTAACTATTTGACATAGTTCTGTTGACGTATATGGAATTAAACCAATGAGCAATGAGTTTTCAAGAACTGATTGAAAATTCACGAAAATTTAGATACCAAAATTAAGGTCACTTAATACATATTTCCATAATCTTAACTTGCGCTAAAATGGCAAAGTTCAAAGAACAGAGAGAAAAAATAGAATTTAAATGCAATGAACTGCGTCTGTTTTATATAATAAAAGGCCCTGCAAATTGTGTTTGATTCTGTCCAATGCATTTACGCTATTGTCTATATATTTGGGTTGTTCTTTTTTAGACTGGAGGTTCGGGTCTTACCATTTATGGAGGGAAGATATTAGGACACACTAACATACACGTGTAGAAAGAATTTTTTTAGAGAAAAAATCGGTAGCTAAAACAATATTAAGGAGGTTCGAAAATAGTTAACCCTCTTGTCGAGCCTATATTTACATAATGAAAAAAAGTGATCTTTGACTATTATTAAGATTTGTCTTGTAAGAATACAAGCTTGATTCCATTTCGAGTTCTCTTTGCAGTATATAAAACAATTTCAATTTTGTAGTGCCTGTGCAACGGGTAGTGACGGCGTTAAATCGATGTTGTCGGTCAATATATGCTCGAGCTCAATTCGACTCAATTCTATAAATGTAAGCTTAAATAAAGGTAAGAAGGCTTCAGATGAATTTATGAAAGCATTTTTACCACTATATTATGTCTGTATAATACGGCCAGAGACAGATACAATCGCCTTAAGAACACCAATAATCCCTTGACAAAAACAATAAAAAACGGATTAAAGTATTTCCATAGTTCAGTTTTCTACTAAAAGTGTAAACGAGGCCATACTGCAGGATTATCAATTGCAATAAAAGTGAGATTTTCTTATTTTTAAAACTTTTTATGACACTAGTAATCCAAAATTATCACTTTGGCTCGTAACTTTTATCACAGCTTATGTGAACTTTGATTCAAAATGTTGAATCGTATTGATTATAGCATCAGCTTTCAGTCAGTTTTATTTTCGTTTCATTCATATGAAATTTGTGTCTGGGGAAAGTTTTTATATCTTCATTGCTCAGATAGCATGCGTTTTCCCATGAAATTATCCTTTTAATTCCGCTATATATAGCATCTTAGGTCCAGTAAATGGATTCCTTGAACTATATTAAAAGAATTTGTTACACTTGTCTTAACGTGGGACACTAGTACTAGGCAACCTATGACAGTGATAGCAAGAGCACTTTGCCGCTTGAATTCTTTGTTCCTCATCCCGTTTACCTGGCCAGTAAAGCCATGAATATAGCGTTGGTCGACATGTAGCAATAAATTCTAATCAAATCGTCACCAGGGCCGTCTTTACCTTACTTTTCATGGGGTATGAGTATAGCTCATTGTTTAAGGCCGCCTCGTGGTGACTTCAATATGCAGAAAAACAATCAAAGCGTTTTTCGATTGGTTTTGTCCCATATGTTTTTGCTACACATCCTTTCTTGGGATATTCTTACGAAAAATTGATTTAGTTAAAAACTGTGTAGTAGGACTCTTTTCACATGCATACATATATCGGCAGAACAAGAACGACTATTATTTATGCTTTAAGATTGTAGAAAAAGGAGGTTATAACAAAAGCACCGAACAGAATCGTCAAGAGCAAAAGTCCAAGAAGCAAAAAGGCAAAGCAGTTGGAAAGTCTACGGAAACTTGTAGACTGCAATGGTCCTGACTTTGTACAATCATTTTAAATAAAATGGGTGTTCTTAAGCGGTTTAATGGCGTGCCAAACCTCCTATTTAACTGCAGTACTGTCCGGCGGCAACTAAACAGCAAATTTTTATTGAAAGTTCGTAAACAGTAAAAAGAAATAATCATCCCGGTATTTATTTAAAAAAAAGAAGCTTCAATCACATGCAGTTCGGACCGAAACTTCAGTTTGTCCTCAATGCACTGATATAGATAAATGAAATTTTGAATGATTACATGTGACGGAATGTTTTTGCATCCTTGATTAATAAGGCGGTCGTGAAGATAATTATGTCTAATGAGAAAGTCAGGATAATTTGTACTAGCATTCGTGCAAAGAATCGGCTGTGAAAAAAACATACTCCGTAAGCAGGAGAAGTTGGAATATTACTATACATGTTAGGGAAGTTGATAATTTTGAAATTAAGATCGTCCTTTCTGTCATAAATTTTACTACTGTGATGACCATTTTCGTCAAATTCGAGATTTTAGTTTAAAAAAAGAGGAAGATCAATTTGTTTCTGTTGCTTCCTTTATCTTTAGTTCAGAGGATATATTAATTTGATCCATTTAGCAAGAGATACCTTATGAATTGAAAGAAAATCATTAATATATCTATAAGTGAGATTGAAGGATCTAGCATCTTTTATTTCATGATTTTAGAGAAATTCAGTCTCGTAAGAATATGAAAATAAGTGTACAAGTAAAGGAGCATAATTCGTGCCAAATCGTATACCAACTTGCTGTTGATAAATGTGACAAATATATTATCAATAAGGATACTTACAAGCATACAACGCACCTGTTTTAATCGTACCATACTTTTCCTTTTAAATTGGATTTAATTTGGATAAGAAAAATACCGAAGGTACTGCGAGGTAAAATTTCTGCATATTGCTATTTCGACCCAGATGCATCGGCCGAGTGGCAATAAGAATACGGAAGATGCTGTGAAGTTAATTTCTGCATAAGGCCATTTTTACAAAATAAGTTTCTTTAGTACAGATCAAGTCTAAACATTTGGAAACCCTGGGTACAATGCATTAGCTAGTAGAGAAAACTTACCAGTAGGACATCTTGAATGTGAATTTTGAACTAATGACACTATACAATGCGAAAGTGATAAAAGTCTCACAGAGAATTACGATTATTCGACTTATTTCTCTATATTTAATGAATTGTACTCTTATATGTAGCAGGTATATTGACGATATCCTTACTATTGATAATCCCCAGTTTTTAGATTATGTAGATATTATTTACCCGCAACATCTAAAATTAATTAAAACTAACAATGATTATTCTAAATACTGCCCTTTTCTGGATCTAACTTTCATGATTGACTCCGGTAAAATAAAGACTAAACGACTATATGATAAACGAGATGATTTTGATTTCACTGTCACTAATTTCCCTTTTCTTGACGACGACATCCCTCTAGCTCTATCCTACGGGGTGTATATATCTCAACTGGTACGATTCGCACGAGTTTGCTCTACTCTTGACGGTATTAATGAACGTAACCTTACAATCACAGTCACAGTATTACAACAGGGTTACAGATTTTATAAGTTGTTGAATACATTTAAGAAGTTTTATAATAGATATGAACATTGGGTGTCTAAATATGGCGTTACTCTTAAACATCTTATTACTAAGGCCATTTCTAATCCTCGTTTTTACGGAAATGTTGTTGAAAAATGCCAAGAAAAGCTGGGACGTAACTAACATTCTTTACGTAATAAGTAATATCGACAAGATATTCTGCTTGCATCCGTTAAATTAGCTTTGAGACCTAACGACCTGAAAATAAATTTTGCACACACACGCGCCTCTCACTGATACTGCCGATGTCTACTGAAATATATGATGATTCTTGAACAAATCCTGCTGGAAGTTTTGAGTTTTTTTTTTTTTTTTTTTTTTTTTTTTTTTTATT
>MJUU01043531.1:81849-112264 GCA_002080025.1 Modiolus philippinarum | reverse complement strand
CGGATTTCGTTTGGTTTTATGCATTTTAAACATTTTTTTTGAATTATGAATTTCTTTTGTTTTGGTTCTAGTGCTGCTGATGAGGAATAAATTTCCGAAATGGCCATACAGTTAATAAAATTATAGCAGTTGGAGTTAACATATGTGCTATGGTCTCATGTTCATTTACTCCATATCCTTTCGTAAAATATTCCATATTGGTTGCAATCTGTGAAAGGGACTGTTCTAGCTTTCGATACTCCTATTGTATATCCTTTTTGCTCCATTATCATTGATTAATACACTTCCAAAGTATGTAACTTCTTCTCCTTTTCCACACATTGATTTACAATTGTAATTGGTTCCGTGATTTTTCGATTTACTGCTTTTATTTATGTTTAAGATGCATAAATGTTTAAGCCAGTTCAGGGTATTTGTTTTCTCCTGCATTTGTCTATGCGTTATAGTTATTTCAACCTAATCATCGGGAAAGTCAGGCTATTCAAGTGTTTGACCATGGTATTTTATTGATATTGTGTTTCTTTGTATCTAGTCGATCACCATCAGAAAGGTATGGTAAAGAATACCCGGTACATCCTTGTCTGACACAAAAATACTTTTAAAAGGATCTGAGATATTCTTTTCTAGTATGATATTATATTCAAAATTTGTGAAGAAGTACCAAATGAGGTTGATGAATTTCTTTGGTATGCGATACGTTGTTAGTATTGTCCATAAAATATCACGTGTACGCTATCGGAAGCTATTTTTAAATCAATGAAATATAAAAATGAAGGAGTTTTTCGTTCAATGCACTGTTCTATTATGTTTCGAAGAGCAAATATTTGGTCTATACATCCTCTCCCCTTTCTGAATCCTGCCTGCTCTTCTTTAGCTTCAGATCTATTACAGTCTAATTGTAAAGTTTCAATAACCAAGATATTTAAAAAGATTACTCGATGAGTAACCTGTGGTCGTTTATATGTTGCCATTGTCTATTGTTAGTCTTTTTGTCGGGCAATGTTTCCAGTTATTTTAATCTTTGTTGAAGATCCTGCATCCATGACCAAAAGATACATCGATGTTCGACATCTATCAATGAATTCCGCTTACACTGGTGCAATGTTTTTATTGCTTTAACTATTAAGTTTTGGTTGATTTGTATCAATATTGACATTTACAAAAGTCAGTGTAATGTTAGATTTTTCCGTTGGATCTTGGCGGTTTAGTACTTCTTTGAAATGGTCTACCAATCTCTAAACTTTTTTTAAATGTTTCCTGTCTTCTCCTTTACTTGTCTGGCCTAAGCAGTTCCAATGCAACTAAACTGTTTTATTATTTTGCATACAATAATCATTTCTCCATTCGATTCTGCTTTCAGTACTTTGAAAACAGGACGAATTTGGTAACTAAGAACAACGACTTCAGTTTCAGCGTTGTGAACACTCCTTTCCTCTATCATGGCAATTTTTTTGTCTTCTGACACTCATTTCGATGATAACAAAATAAAAATTGAATCAAGTATTTTAGGTCCTCTCAGAATAAATTAAAACTCGCATTATGTGAACAAAATGACACAAATGACATTTCCATGGTTCAACTAATTACTGATGCGAGTTCAAAATTTATATGTTCCAAACTTATATTTGTCTCTAATGATTGTTATACTGCGATCCAAAATTTGAATATGTGGCGGATACTAACATATCTGAACATTCTTTTTTTATTTGAGGGGTTGTCCATAGAAAAGTTAGGCAATGGTTGGCACATGACAAATTTTGTTTTTAAAAATCTATTAGCATTTTGAAATCAAAACACCTATAATCTCCAAAATTGAGTTCGGTTTTAATTCACGGCAACAAATTTAGAGTAATTAATTACATTCAAAGCACTTAAAATATGAAATCGGGGAGATAAATCATTGAATTTGTACACAATTTAATTGCTCTGTTAAGGAATTTGAAAATCATATTTTGAGCCATCAATAATAGATATGGAAAATTGTCCCTTGGTTTAGACATTTGTATAGGCTCAGCTTTTGAATGGAACCAAACATTCAATGGGATCAATTTTACCAAGCGCCATGAATCATGATTTTATGATATTTAATTGATTTTTACCTGTGGTCGATCGACAGGACGAAAATTTTTTTTGAATATTTCAGCTTAATAAAAATTAAGCAGTATGTCCGAAGGTTCTATAAGGCTGTTCCGCGTTCCTATTGTTTTTTACTTTGCTTTTCATTTTTTTTTCAAGTGCACTGTTGGATAATGCCTAGATGTGAATTATACGTCATTATAAGCGTTTCCTTTTGTCTTTTTTCGTCTTAAGAGCAGCCATTTGCTTTATGAATTTCTCTCTTTTGCAGTAGTAAACGAAACTTGATATCTAAATTGTCCTCTCTGTCTGTTTTTAATTATTTTACATTTATTTTTAGTTTTTGATATTGTGTAACTTGTTTTCGTCCTGATAAAGCTGAAATATTGCTCACTGGACGTAAAACTCTAACGAAATCTAAGATCTTTATGTTCTTTATGTTCTTTATAATTGTGTGTCACTGTAGTGCTTAAGACCAATACGTTATGTAACATATTTTCGTCCCCAAATAGAAAAGTATAATCTTCTGTTATATATAAGGTTATGGTTGTAGGTATGCATTACTTTTGCAAGGCACGAATTCGTGAGAATTTCATTTCTTTCTGTCATAGATTCAGTTTTATTGTTGCCTAGAGAATTGCTTGAAGATTAAGACTTTGTACTTTTAGTTCGGGAAAGCTATCATGATCTGAAACTATATCGATGAGTAATACGATATATATTGTGTATGATTCTTTTTCATTCGATTTCATGGCTGTTTGAAGTTTTTTTTTACATAAATTGCAGGCAAGAATTATATCCAGTTTACTGTCATTATTGACTCTAGATCCTTTGCTTTATGTAAAACCTACTCTATTCCCTTACACATAATTTCAGATCTTACTGGTAATTAGTTCTCTATCAGCTTTTAGAAATACTATGCCTGATTTCGAAATATTTTGATTTGATCTGCAGTAAAAAAAAACATAAAAAATATTTCAAAACAAACATACTTTGAAAATATTTAATTCATGGAGATGTCTTACTTATTTATAGACTGTCAATACGTTATTGTATGAGAAATCCTCTTTTCAAATCTGAAATTTAAGTTTTTGCCAAACTTATTTGTAGTAAACGTATTCTTTATAATTTATGACTAGAAACAAAATTGTCTTAACGTTTTGTATCTTGTTTAAAGTGCACCATTATCGTAGTCTCTTTTGTTTTGCAAAATATGCAATTTTAATTTTATAAACCTATTTGTATTAGTCCTTGAAGATGGGCACAAAATCGTAAATGAAGTAGAGACAGGTAGATTTCAAGTCGCACGTCTTTAATTTCCTCTATCGTAATTTTTTCCTCGTATATTTGGTATTACTAATTATTCGGATTTCGTTTGGTTTTATGCATTTTAAACATTTTTGAAATTTCGGATTTCCTATGTTCCTATGTTTGGGTTCTAGTACTGCTGATGAAGAATTAATTTCAGAAATGGCCATACAACTCATTAAAATTAATTGTAGTTGGAGTTAATATCTGTGTTATTGTCACAGGTTCATTTACTCAATATCGTTTCGTAAAATATATACAAGGCATCCTGTTGTATGATTTTTCAAATTTCTGTCTTTTAAAATAAATATAAGTTATATAGCAAGAAAAAGTGCTCTAAAGTATTTGTTGTGTTTTTTTTAATGAATACAACTACTCTCTAAAGCTAGAATGATTTTTAGTATCTCTACGTAGATAAAAGAAATTCATATTGCAAGTGTTTTAAAGAATTGTTTGAGATGACTTTTAACTAAAAACATCATTATTCTTTGTCAGTCGTCGTTCCTACATTTTAATGATGTTTTTCACTGGTTTAATGGTTTAATGAATATTTTTTTTCTTTGGGTATTTATGTAGCACTTCAAATGAAATGTACTTTTGGCACTGTAAATTCTTAGTATGGATTTGGGCATTTTCTCATATCCAATCATTTCTCATTCATATAACTGTAAAATTTGAAAGTAAAAACACTTGAATAGAAAGTTAATAATGTAACTATAAGTACACTTTACTGTAGAATGACAATTGTGTCATTGGAAAGCTGTCACGTTTTGTTATTTTGTTGAAGGTTATTAATTATTTTTCTTCGAAAATACACAATACAATCCCAACTTTTTGGTGACGTATTTCTACTTGTTATTATAAATGCAATTATTGTGGAAAGAATGATTCGGAAATTTAATCTGAAAACCCGTCATTTCTTGCTTGTATATTGATAACCAAATATTGTTTCGTGAAGAATACACAAGCACTGATTGATACATTGTCAGTTTCAGATACAGCGTCAAGTAAGTTTTGTGTACTAATTGTTTGTTGACATATCCAACTTATCAGGTGAATGATCAAAATTGAGGAATATTGACGCAAATGGATATTTATTGATCTTGAAATTGCATTACAAATCTCTTTTCTCTTTCAATTCGTACTGCTCTCATGCACTGGCAGACATTAGAAATTTGAACTAACCACTGATGTTATTACAAGAATTGACATCTCTACGGTAAAAAGTTACTTTTTGCATACAGTTTTCAGTTTGTATCAATTTCATGTATAAATCAAATATTCTTTTGAACTACTTGTATTCAATATACAGTGAACAGTGATGTTTTTTTCCGGATTTTCTCTACAAAAACTACCCAGTTGTTTTTTTTTTTAAATAACAAATGGTTCGGATAAGAGCGAGACTAATTGCATAGAGTCCGGTATTGTGCTTAATAACTGATCATAAAGATCGATTTAAGTAAACGTCTATTAATGTGGAGTATGAAACTAATGGCAATTGAGGAGAATGACTTAAACAGGCAAAACATGATGTATGTTTTGTTTGTAACTCTTTTAGATTTGCACATTCGCCATTCTTTCCATTTCTAGGACACAGTTTAACTTAACTCACATCTGATGACAAAAGTATAAAGTAAGGTTGGAGATCTATAAAATAAACAATGAAAGGATAAGGAATAAATTCGCATGAGACAAAGTCTCTACAAAAACATGGAATACCCAAACAGTTGAAACAAGAGGCTCTCAAGAGCTTGTATCGCGCACATGGAACCTTGCTCTTTAACATTTCATGTCTGGTCCAAATAGGCAAAATAAATATAGAGAAGAAAATTTTCCAATTAGAGGATTGTGTTTTCCAAATAAAGGACCCATGGCTATCTATGTACCAGTTGACAGCCATTATGGATTGGATGCAAATCTGCTGAACACATTTTGTTTTTGTAATTGGAACACCTAAGGATTATTGTGACCATGACCGACTCCATTGGCCTAGTTGTTCTTAAGAAGATCTTAGAAATGTTACCATAGGGTCCAATTTTAGACTATGCTTCCCACTATGTTTAAACTATGGTTCAAATTGGCCCAGTAGTTTGAGAGGAGAAAATCTTAGAATGTATTTCCCAAAGGGTCCAATGTTTATATAACTAGGGTCGTCATGTTTGAGGTATAATTCTGAAAAAAAACTTTTTTTTAAAAGGGACCACCTAAGGACTATTGTGACCAAATTTTGTTCCAACTGGCAAAGTTTCAGAGGAGAAGATCGGGTTTGACACATCATTATCTATTTGGAAACCTTAATTTCATTGAAATCGAACAAAGTGGAATTTCCATGCCTTCATGGTGGCCATTTTGAAAATGGCAGTCAACAAGCAATTTCCAACACTGGTTTTCAAGTCGCAACATCAATATCTATTTGGAAACCAAATTTCATTATAATGTGAAAAATTCCTGCCTTTTCGGCAGCCATTTTGAAAATGGCAGTCAACGAACAATTTTAAACTCCGGTTTTGAAGTCGCAACATCAAAATCTATTTGGAAACCAAATTTTATTGAAATAGGACAATGTTGAATATTCCGGCCTTTTTGGCGGTTCTTTTGCAAATGGCGGTCGACAAACAATTTTCAACACCAGTTTTGAAGTCAGCACATCATGGCAAACATTTTATCAATTTACACTTCACCTTTATCTTCAATAGTTTTGGAAATAAGAGACGGAAAATATGAAAATTCTGTGAAAAAAGGGCAATAACTCCGCATATGCATATGCTGAACTTTTTTTTTTCATTTACATGTACACTTGACCTCTATCTATTACATATTTTGAAATAAAAAATAAAAAATGCAAAAATTTTGAAAATTTTACGGAAAAGGGGCAATAACTCAAACACGGGTCGTCAGATTTTCTTCAAAATTGATCAGTAGGTATATCTCATCATGTTGATCATTTTTACTCCGTCAGTTTTTTTATATATTAACGGTTTTTGAGTTATTGGCCAAAAACTGCAATTTACACCTTTTTCCATTTTAACATGTTGTTTGACCTTCGGACTAAAAAAGCACAAATTTGAGAAACCATACCCTTGGTGATGATCCATGCCAAGTTTCACCCAGTGATTTCAGAGAAGAAGATTTTTTGAAAAAGTTTACGACGGACGCCGGACGGACGGACGACAAACACAAAGTGATGGCAATAGCTCACCCTGGCTAAAGCTAGGTGAGCTAAAAACGCATTGTCCGTCTTATTGTGCTCAAATTTCTTTCATTTACAGATATATTGTTTTATTATCAGCGTTTGCATAATCTACCGGATATAATACCTTTCTTGAATCACGAAATGCATTTTTGCAAGCCTGATTTTAACTACTTTGAACCTTTAACATATTGGCGCTGGCAATCCAGTAACGTTTTAACATTTAATCAGCACAAATATGTTACAGATTTGAACGTTTGTGAATCATATCGATTATTTAATCGAATAATTTAAGTAAATATAAATGTTTTCGGGTTAATAAATCGTTTATATATTGCAAATGTCTTTTATTTATCCAAAAGCAATAATTAACAAAAGCACCTGCATAGTTCGTCAAAATGCCTTTTCAATTTCCATGATTCATGATTTACAAACTACATTTCTGTACTGTTGCCACCTGCAATACAAACTGAAAAGCTATGAATGGTAATACTTTAAGTGCAATAACATTTGTCAATCGTTAAAATAGTTAATTAATTACATTTGGAAAATAATCTTATAAAACTTCTACAAAATGAACTTCAAAATTAAAGTTAAAAAAGGCCAAAATGCAGTGCAAAACACCTGTAATGCATAAAACAAGAACGCATATAGTATAGTGATATTTCAGGAAGTAAACAGAGAGTTGCAGTATTCAGCTTGTTACAAATGGTCACATATAAAATGTTGAAAAACCTTAGCTAAAGTACTGTCCTCTGTACTAGTATGGGATTTATTGGCTTTGCCTTTGAATTGGAATCCACAAAAATGCAGAATACAAAGCATAATGAACGGTACATTTTGTTATGCTGTACACGTTTTAAAAGGAATAACCGCTCATTATAAGCATTAGTTTAAAAAATATGGATAGCCTTAATCCAAAACAAATGGTCCGCAGAGAGTACTCATTCCTGAAAAAAAAATGTCGAAATACCTAAGATGCTTAATCCATTACCAAAGACATCCATGGAGTGCAAATAAACGACTTGAAGCTTCGGCACTATATCTTTTCAATTTCCTTGATTCTTGATAAACAAAATACATATACATTTCTTTGCTGTTGACTTCTGCAAAACAAAAAACAAAAACAAACAAAAACAAAAAAAAAAAACACAAAAAAAAACGAAACATATGGTTATGCGAGGTTTCAAAGTACTGTAAACGTATTAATTTCGCGGTTTCTTGAATGGTGACATGTTCGCAGGTATTAATTTTGGCGGTTTAAGAGAAAAAAATACGTAAATTCTGATTGTTTCTGAGATATTTGCGGGTACTAATGTTCGCGGTTTTTTGTCAACCGCGAAAGTAGCGAAAATTACTACTTTAACAGTATATGTATTTTCTTTATATTAATCAATAATATTTTATTAAATTGGACGTAAGAGAAAGAAATATTTCGAAAACAAATCTCATGATCTATCAATAGTGTTAGCTTAATTTTTTCCTTAACATATTTTCTTAATGTTTCAGGTCCTTCATAAATTTGATTTACCTTCCAGGTTTGCACTGCAGAAAAAAGGCTTTTGACCCATCTTTTACAAATTACGTATTACGTATTGTCTTTTTCTCCCCTTATGGAGTAAGTAGTCTACCGGTATTTGGTTCTATTCGTATATTTATTATACTACGGTTAAACGGAACAGATAGTGGAATGGTTTGGGTACCCATACATCGGTTTAACCCTACCGCTGGTTGTACTAATGCCGGTACCATGTCCGACTGTCCCGAGTTGCTATCGTTGTTTACGTTTGTCTTTTGTCTTATTTGTGTTTTTAATGTTTTACCTGGTAGATTGTGCCATTTAATTGTAATTTTGAGCCATGGTAAATATTTCCTGTTATCACTATTATTTCATTTGCAGAGCTAAATATATCTGGATTCAGGGTATTCATTATTTGTCTTGTTACCACTGTCAATTTACCAACGCTTATTGACTGTTAGTTATCGAGTGTAACGAAATTCTAAACTTAGTCGGTGGTCCGAATCTAGTCATCTAGAAGTTCGTTGCTGGTCCGAATCTAGTCATCTAGAAGTTCGTTGCTGGTCCGATTCTAATCATCTGGAACTTCGTTGCTGGTCCGATTCTAATCATCTAGAACTTCGTTGCTGGTCCGATTCTAATCATCTAGAACTTCGTTGCTGGTCCGATTCTTATCATCTAGAACTTCGTCGCTGGGCCAATTATAAGTATCTAGAACTTCGTTGCTAGTTGGAATCAAATCATCTAAATCTTTGTTGCTGGTCCGATTGTAATCATCTTGAACTTCAATGCCAATTCAAATCTAATCATCGAGAACTTCGTTGCTGGTCCGATTCTTATCATCTAGAACTTCAATAATGGTCCGATTCTAATCACCTATAACTTCGTTACTGGTCTGATTGTAATCATCTAGAACTTCGTTGCTGGTTCGGTTCAAATCATCCAGAACTTCGATTCTGGTCCAAATTTAATCATCTAGAACTTCGTTGCTGGTCCGATTCTAATCGCCTAGAATTTTGTTGTTGTTCCGAATCTTATCATCTGAAACGTCTTTGCTTGTCCGATATCAATCAACCAGAACTTCTTTGCTGGTCCGATTCCAATCAACTAGAACTTCTTTGCTGGTCCGATTCCAATCATATAGAACTTCGTTGCTGGTTCGAATCTTATCATTTAGAACTTCGTTGTTGGTCCGATTCTAATCATCTAGAACTTCGTTATTGGTCTGATTGTAATCATTAAGAACTTCGTTGCTGGTTCGGTTCAAATTATCTAGAACTTCGATTCTGGTCCAAATTTAATCATCTAGAACTTCGTTGCTGGTCCGATCCAAATCATCTAGAACTTCGTTTCTGGTCCATATCTAATTATCTAGAATTTCGTTGCTGTCCCGAAAACCAGCTGTATGAAAAGTTACAATACCTATGAATGAAAAATTATAAAAAGCGAAGGACTAACTCATCCATACAAAGCTTTGTGGTGCCTTTGTACTCTTAAGGTTATGCGATCTCGGGTCTTTAATGTTTGGAGTTTTTGGGGTTTTTTTGTCTCCAAATGTGTTAAATGGCCATTTAACTAAAATTAGGGTATTATAATGTTATTCCTTTAACAACTTGAAATAGAAGTGAGTAACTGTAACAGATACTTTACACATATTGACTCAAATGAATCGAAAGTTTTCCTATGCTTCAAAATCATGTGCAGCAAACGTATCAAAGGGTAATTGGTATGACCTGAAATGCACCTTTTAGAATTACTCGAGTTATATGAATGCAATTCATTCAAAGTATTTTGTCATCAATACTACTTAATCATGAAAATATTAATTAAAACCACTTGCAAAGAAAATGACACATACTATTATGTTTGAAAAATTCTATCGAACACTTTAATTAAGCTTTAACTTGTTGCGTTTGCTCGACAGATCATCACTGATTAGACAAATTGTTACATATAAAGTAGTGTATAGTCATACTAATACAGGGTAAATGATTTTTATATTATATATGAGGAAAATAGGAGAAGTAACAAAACACGACAACAACGAAACAAAGACAAAGGGGTGTTCGTACATCGTTTTGCTATTCATACATTAATACAATTTGAATTGTGCTAAATGATACACTAATATTTACAATATTTAAAATTTTGAAAAATGTTTTGGCATTTACTTGGTGATTGTGCAGGATTTTTTATAATGTAATTATGCAAGATTTTTTTTTTATAATTCAGTCTTTATATAGATTTGATAGATATATCATTTGCATTTACTCCATATCCCTTCATTGTTAATTTATATAGATTTGAGCATTTAAAAACACTAATGAAAATAATTCCAGCCAGTCGTTGATCGCAACAAGCTGAGTCATCAACGATGCAAAACATCTATATCGAGCTAAAATACAAATGTAAACACTATGCCATTTCAGATTCCGTACACTTTAACTCCAAGCACACCACGGCGGATCTTCTCAAATTACGTTTTGTCTCATTCCTTTCTTTCTAAGATAGTGGTCTTGTAATTTAAAAAGTAATAAACGGATTTGGGGTAAAAGAAAATGAGGCAACATCTCTACAAATACGTTGGAAAAAAACAACGGAACAACACTTTTATTGTTTTTCTTCATCTTAAAGTCGCCATGAGGCCTTCAACAATGAGTAAGTTCAAGACGGCCCCTAGCACCGGTTTGAGCGGAATTCATTGGTGAATGTCGAGCAACGCTACATCCATGTTTTATGACTCATAGAATGCGGATAATATCAACTGATAAAGTATTCTTGCAGTGTGGAGTTGGTAAAACAATTCCCCGTGGTAGAGATGTATGCTCTTTATTTTTCTTAGATATGGTGTACTTGTACATGAGATAATATCTCATGTGTACACTTTTTTCAATTACTATTATCTAAATTCATGTAAATTCTGAAACCTAAGGATTAACTCCCTCCATCATAGTTTTGTCCTTAGCAATATTTGATATAACTGATTATTTGGATTGTTTGGTTTTATGCATTTTAAACATTTTTTGAAATTATGGATTTCCTTTGTTTAGGTTCTAGTGCTGCTGATGAGGAATTAATTTCCGAAATGGCCATACAGATCATTAAAATTATTGCAGTTGGAGTTAACATATGTGTTATTGTCTCATGTTCATTTACTCCATATCCTTTCGTAAAATATTTAATACAAGCGTTTGTCTTTTATTGCAGTGTGGAGTTGGTGAAACAATTCCCCGTGGTAGAGATGTATGCTCTTTATTTTTCTTAGATATGGTGTACTTGTACATGAGATAATATCTCATGTGTACACTTTTTTCAATTACTATTATCTAAATTCATGTTAATTCTGAAACCTAAGGATTAACTCCCTCCATCATAGTTTTGTCCTTAGCAATATTTGATATTACTGATTATTTGGATTGTTTGGTTTTATGCATTTTAAACATTTTTTGAAATTATGGATTTCCTTTGTTTGGTTCTACTGCTGCTGATGAGGAATTAATTTCCGAAATGGAAATACAGCTCATTAAAATTATTGCAGTTGGAGTTAACATATGTGTTATGGTCTCATGTTCATTTACTCCATATCCTTTCGTAAAATATTACAATTGCTGTAATCCGTTGCCAGGCAAAAAGACCAATAGAAGACAGGCACAACGTTTAAACAACCACAGGGCACTCATCGAGTCAAAAGTAAGAAAACTTGGCATAATAAAATTATGAGATGTGGGCAAAATATTCAGGTGGTCAGAATAAATTTCTTTTGAAAACACAAAAAAATGAAATCCCAAAATTTGAAATTATGATAGTGCATCCATATGAGAAATTCTCTCAGGAACAAGTACACCAAAACTGAAATGTTCTCTCGCACGGGGAATCTTTTTACAGACTCCAAACTGCAGTAGAGACAAACTCCAGTCTTAAATAAGCAATGAAGGGATATGGAATAAAAGCAAATGGGACAAAATCTCCACAAATACGTAAGAAAAACAGGCAACGGAACAACGCTTTTTTTGTTGTTCTTCATCTTGAAGTCACATGTGTCCATCAACAATGTGCTATGCTCATACCTCATAGTAAGTCGAAGGCGGCCCCAGCAACCGGTTTGACCGGTTTGAGGGGTAATGAAATAAAAGGGACAACAGGAAACACCTACAATGGCTGAAAATTATAATTACATGCATTATTATAATTACATGCATTATTATAATTACATTAATTATTATAATTATAATAATTAAATTATAATTAAGTCCATTTGTATGGGGTTTTATCCACATGTTAATTATACTGTAGAGAAACGGGATATATAAAGGACAGGTTCGGGTGCTTAAAACACGGTTTAACCCTATCGTACCAAATTCGACTGTTTTTATTTACGTTTGTATTTTGTCTTTTATTTATGTTTTTTTTATGTGGAATTCTGCGATTATTTGAATTTCGCAGTAATTTTTCGTATTTCCTGTGGCCTTTTCTTTTTCAATAAGGAAAGTTCTTAAAAATTGAAAATTAAATTTGAATTCTGCGATTCTAAGCTTGATAAATTCAATATAAAAAAATGAACTTTTTCATTTCAGATGTGACTATTGAAACCACTTCTTCATTGGAAACACAAATGAGAATTATGTTCTATAGGTTTTAACACAATGTTTTCTCCTGTGTCTGAGTGTTTGTGTTAGTAATTTTAGACTCTCAACAAAAATTATTACTTGGCACTTGTTCTTGTAATAACAATTGACTCTCCGTAATTTATCAGAAATGTTAATTGATATATTGTTTCTCTCTTCCCTATTAAATCCTTTATCTTACTGAGTTGGACGCTAAAGGTGTGGAATTTGGGAAAATCAATCTACCATTTATAGTTCTTGAAATAAAATTAATTCAAATATCCAAGACAAGTGTAGGACCTTTACTAATAAAAGTGCGATGAATCAATGTTACTATCATAATATGTGTCAATCTATTTTAGGCATGAATTGTTTCAATAAAATTGCTGCGACAAAACTGGAACATTGGTGTCTTGTCTGTCCAGACATTGTTTACAAAGATAATGGAAAGTCTGTAAACTAGCTAAAAAGATTGATTACATTTAGAAAAGTGTTTGGGATGCGCTGAACGGATCTGACGTAAATCCTGGACACTTCTTAAAGAATTATCCAAAGTGGTTGTTCCAATATAAGATTAAAACAATGTACTTTATCGAAGGAAATTGAGATCTAATCAGGCGTCTAACGTATAGATAGAAGTATGTAAGTCTTGACATAGAGACATTACAATTAATTTTAAAGACAGGGAGAACCGACGGAGCGAAAGCTTAAGAAAGAATCACAGAAATGCCAATGGAGATCAGACCATTCCTGTGAAATCTTTACATGGGTGATTCATAGAGAAGTGAAACTTCCCATACAATTTATGTGATTATGATTTTTATTTTCAAACACATCATTGAAAGGGTATGATGTAACAGCGGTAAATCGTTTTCCTCAGAAACACCAACATGTTTTTGTCGAACAATTGTAGCAGTACCTTGATGAACACATATTGTTGCTTTGGTATACGTAGTATGTAAAATGGAGTAAATGCACAATAATGGAATATCACTTTTATTGTTCTCGAGCTTAATTAACATGCTTTTTCTTACGGTATAAACGTCAATTTTGTAATGAATAGGAATAAAATATCATATAGCAGAAAAAATTTTTTTTCTCACATAAATTTAGTCTAGGGCTTCAAACTTATTGTAACAGAGACTTAAACATTTTTTACAAATCTCAAATATAAGAAAAGTAAGTTAATACATTTTGTTTTCATTAATAAACAAAATAAATTATTTGAATTGGCCGCGAGTTTCTGCATTTACAATTAATCATTCTGTCAACCGCAAACCTCGTTCTGGTCCTCTTAAATCTAGCTTGTCTTGCAGAAAAGCCGCCGACCTAAGCACGTGTTTTATCCGTCAAGGTTTGAAAACACAAATTGTTTCTTCATCATATCATTTAAGAGATTTTAGTTATATTGGACATATTTACCCCCGTTTAAAGAGATACCTTAGTGGAATTTACTTATTAAATTGGACATATTTACATGGTGTTTGGATATCTAAAATGCCGCCAAAAAGAAAAAAAACTCGGGTCAGAATAGAAAAGGAACAAATTCGAAGAGAAGAAGGACAAAACATAATTCTGGGCAAGCGGTGACGCGATCAAAGACTAAACAGACTGATGAAGGAGTCATCACAGAAATCTTGTTTAAAATAAGATGTAAGATCCCGCTAGTGCAATTATCATAGGGGGTCATTCAGTTAATCTCGCTACAGCAAATTATCATAGGAGATTGTTCAGTACATTCATCTTGCTAGTGTATGTTTCATCATAGGAGATACATGTACATGTATACAATGGTTGGTTTAAGTTGACCTTGTTTTGTTGTAGTGCCCATTTATTTGGCCTGCAACGGGTTTTGTTAATAAGCTGGCCTTGGTTTGTATCCAGGCAGCAAGGTTTTGGGATCTGGTAATAAATTTGTTAGTTCTATTAAATAGACGGCTGCGGCCAATTAGTTCCAACATTTGAAGCTTGTTTTTTTTTTATTTAAGGACAATTTATTAAAATAATACTTTTCATTTAGAAGCCATAAAACTACGTTTGACAATATAAAATCGCTCAAAACGACCGTTACATTTATATATTAATCTAAATTACATACTATATAGATGGAAATAACCACTATTAAAAAAAGCAGGTCGGAAATGTAATACTACAAATAATGGCATAGTGGTTATTATTTTATTTGTTTTTATGTCCCCGCCGCTAGGCGGTCGGGGGCATTAAGGTTTACCCTGATCCGTACGTCCGTACGTCCATCTTTTTGGTTTCCGGATGATAACTTGAGTATCCTGCATCGGATCAGAAGCAAACTTGGTCACATGCTTACTCATCAACCAAGACAGAACCCTATCGATTTCCAGGTTGGTACCCCCAAGGTGAAGGTCACAGTTGCTAAAAATAGACTAAAATTTCAATAAAATTTTGATTTTCGGATAATAACTTGAGTTTCTTGCATCTGATAAAAAGCAAACTGGGTCACACGCTTAGTTTTCGCCAAAGACAGAATCCTATTGATTTTGGGGTTAGTACCCCAAAGGGCAAGGTCAAAGTTGCTAAAATAGACTAAAATTTCACTTAAATTATGGTTTCCGGATATTAACTTGAGTATCTTGCATTTTGGATCAAAACGAAACTTGGTCACATGCTGGCTTATTACCCAAGACAGAACCCTATTGATTTCTGGGTTTGTATCCCTAAAGTCAAGATCACAATTGCTAAAAATAGGTTATATTAGATATAAGATTGTTTCTCAGATTATTTGTGGGAACTCTGCATTATATCAGAACCAAACCAGTTCCAATACCTTTTTATCACTGGAGACAGATCCTATTTTATAATTATTTGATATACATATATATTGTAAATTGGTATGCCTTTAATGATTTGGGGGTTCGATTTCAAGGAGGCTGGGGCATATGTGTCCCATGGACACATTCTTCCATTTTTTTTTGTGTGTGTGTGTGTGTGTGTGTTTTTGCTACGCCAATAGCTCTTCAATTTTATGCTGAGATCTATTTTTGCTTTTTCATTCATATACGAACAATTTTTAGAATAGTTTAAAAATGCATTTCTAAGTAACTCTCCTAAAGGGTGTTGTTGAACAAAACCTTTGAGGGTTGCATCTAATTGACAAGAAAAAGCACTTGCATTTTAGTTATTACATTGTAGTTATATCGTTGGAATACGGTATGAGTATAAACATAATATCTATGTAAATATATCCATTTGTAAAGTAATAATGGTAAATTTAACTAGCAGTAACTGTCTTTTTACAATAAAATGTGTATATTTGCATAATAATTTAACCGTTGTATCTAGATTGCATTGAGCAGACTAAATCAATGTTGTATATCATTGTGTTGACTAATCTATAAAATGCAGACTTTCTATACAATCTTTAACTACTGCATTTTATTGTAGAAGATTTGTCTGAATTCAAATTTACATTCGAAAGATTTATAGAAAACATTAGTCTGCGTCTTCTGTATGCTTTGAAGTTTGAAATCTTTATGCTTGATAATTTCCATTAGATTGAAATATTTGTTGAGTAAATGGAAATTAGGTAAAATTGCTTTCATTAGTTAACAATGATATGAGACACATGCCTTGATAAGTGTGCTACATCTACAATCATTGTTGACCGAAAAAAATATCAAGCACCCCTTCTAACGAAAAGCAACATTCCAGAATTATGTCTTGGCTTTTAGCCTAAAATAAAAGACTGAAATCTGAACAATTAATGGGTAAAGCAAAAACTATTAAAGAGTTATTACAATTGCTTTGCTTTAAGCCATATGCGGTGGATTTTCGCTAGAAGTTTCCATATTCCTTGAGGGTATTACCAATAAGCTTAGTCGTCCAAACCGATAACTTCAAAATTTACAGTATCTTTAATTCGGAATTAAATATAAATTTGAGAAGTATTTCATTTGTCCAAAGTTCTGTTCTAGTTTATTTTGGTGTTACTTTTTGGACCTTTTGACTCATTCTCTTTAATTTCGTTAATTTGCTTTGAATTTTGGTCTCGTAGACACTTGATTTTCATTGAACCAGAAGAATGTTGGAATGTCTATTGAAGATTTAACATTACTGCCATGTCTGTACTTACCTTTTTTGTATACCAATCTATCTAACTTAAACAATAAATGTGATTCTATATTTTATTTTACGTAAGGGCATGGAGTAAATGAATATGAGACCATGGCACATATGTTGACTCCAATTGCAATAACTTTAATGAGCTGTATGGCCATTTCCAAAATTTAATTCCTCATCAGCAGCACTGGAACCCAATCATAGGAAAACCATAATTTCAAAAAAAATTTATTACGTATAAAACAAAACGAAATCCCAATGTATTTTTTTCAGTTCATGTTTGCATTTTTTTCACATTCATGTATTTTAATTATTTTTCTTAACAATGACATACCACCTGCGCGTCTTTCATACGATGAATGAAAAATCCGGTGTAATAAATATCTAGGAAATTATACATCAAATGTCCCGGAAACTATCAGCTTCGGATGAAACTTAGACATATAGATCTATGACAAGTACTTATCATTCAAATTCTGCCTATAAATAAAAGGTTGTGATGAAACTAATTTAATAACTAATGCATGCACTATATTTTTTTTTCTATACAAAAAACTTGAACTTTTTTTGTCATTAAGTTCATGCTTCATATTTAGAATACTTAACATATTTTAATCACCCTATCGGAACTCCAACTGAATTTCACAGAATTATTCAGGATATTCATGCCTTTGGAATCACCAGTATTTGTGAAAATTACAAAAGCCTATAGCATAACCATTCAATCCAATGGGGCGTTTATTTTTGTTTTAAAGAGCTAAAATTTTGTATTGGTCAACATCAATTCGTAGATTCAGCTTACACATGTGTTACCTTCTGTGTATACATCTTGTCAGGTGTATTTTATTAACCATCCGCTAGGACAAAAGTAAGTGAGACCCGAAACGTCAGTAAAGCTATGGATAATCAAAATACGATGGCAACATAGGAAACGTAAATAAACATGTCATCACATAATACGGAGCGGAAAAGAAAAAAAGACATCAATACAGGTAGTTCGTACTACACATCTGTTGTCAAATCCAGTAAAGGAGGAACAAACATCAGCAATTAAAGGGAAAGATTTGTTGTCACCTTGGAAACATATATCCCATAAAAGTTCACAAGATCGGAAAACTTCTGATTTTAAGTTATGGGTAACATACCCTTGTTTAATTAGCCTACTTGTGGGCAACCGAGTTCAATGAAGGATGTCACTGTATCGACCACCGGACCTTGAGTAACGAATGAGTTTGGAGATGCTTTTGCTACAAATAGAGGAGTGATCGCGTTTGTCATATTACACAGTTTGTACTACACATCTGTTGTCAAATTCAACGTTCAAGTTTTACTTAAAACTCAGACCCATGAAATTCATTTATAAATAGAAACATAGAGGCAAAATGAACACAAACTAATGAAATACTTACATATCATTCACAAACATTTGGATTTAGAGGTACATTGTAAACCTAAAACGTACAAATACATGTACAAGCACAGAGCTCTACATCCATGACTAATATTTATCCAAAAAGTTTTACAATCAGTGTGATACTTTTTTTCCAGGTACATGGCAATAATTCATCCATTAAGACCAAGAGTTACAGCTAGAGTGATTTTTGCTATACTTATTATTTGGATCGTATCTACTATGTTGTCATTTCCTAATCTCATATTTTCAAAGACATTGACATTGAGTCGCAATAATTCGTCAACATTTGATGTGTGTGTCATCAGATGGCCAGACGGGGATGCTACAATTTTTAGCATAGATTTTTGGTAAATATATACATGTATTAACATTGAAAGGACTTTGACTAAATGCACATGAGACAAAGTCTCTACAAATACATGGTAAAAGTTATCAATGGAACAACGCTTTTATTGTCTTGAAGTTACAATGAGGCCCTAAAAATGAGCTTTGCTCATATCAAGTTCAAGATGTATATATATTCCTTACATATATTACCAAAATATTACTACAGATAGACTTCAAAGAAATCTATATTGTGCATTTATTCTGTGTATGTCGTTTCATGTATATGTATGCCGGTGTTTTCCATCTGGTTTGTTTTATTGTCTCACGAACTTCGGATCTTGACCACTCTGTTCGATAATTTTGTTATTACCCCCATGCCAAATATGAATATCTTTTTATTTCATTCTTTGATCAATTATACAGTAACAATTTATTTCACTTTTATAAGGACTACAGTCTTTAAATTATTTATAAAAAATAAATAATATAACCGAACTTGCACCAGATTGTATGTCTCATCAGTAGAAATAAAACAAACCAATAACGCAGAGATAAAAAAAATGCCAAACAGATTCAAGTAGGACTGAAATACATCGGCAGACGAATAAGCGGAAAATCCAAAAACATGTATCAAAGAATTCAGACAGCATAACCAAGACAAAACAAATAAAAAAAAATAGTAGTGTGAACCCATACAAAAACTGGAGGTATTACATGTGTATCAGATGCCTCGTAAAGCTAAGCAAAATGTGATCCGCGTATGGGGCATCTCTCAAACTGACAGCTAGAATATGTTGTTGAAAGATCTGTTTGGTTGCTGATCGTTTATACCCCCTTCACATACACGAATGTTTTTTACGAATCGTTACGAATGATGGATTCGTAGTCGTTCGCATGCATCCGTATCTAACTCGTCGACATTTGTAAATAACTCGTCGACATTCGCAGCTATTCGTATCGATTCGTGTAAGGACATGAAAATGTTTTGACATGTCAAAAAATTTAACACAAATGTCCACGAATCTTTATCGATTATTTCATCCGTAAAGAGCTCGCAAATCAATCTTAACAATTCGTAAGTCATCGTTAACCGATTGCAATAAATCGTAACGTATTCGCAATCAATCGTTGACAATATGGTTCCTAAAATGTTTTACGATTTATTTACAAATAATTGCGAGTAACTAACGGTCGTTTTGCGATTGATTCACGGATAAACACGCATTCATGCGATTATTTTGAGAATATATGTGGTTACTTTACGAATTTATACGAATACTTTGAGAGTGCTTTTCAAATAAATGCGAGTATTTTACGAATGGGTCGGCACTCAAATCTGAGTTGTGTCCCCCTTCTAAAAGTAGGATAGAAAAGTTATGATGATGTCAATTTTATCTTTTTTTCCCTCAATGGCTGTGGAAGAAAAAATCGAGGAATGTTTTCTACAAAATAAAGTTAATTTTGTGGTAGGATATTAGGGACCGACCATTTAACCTGAAGGGGGGGTTATGGTTTTTTTTTCTAGACAGAAATTTTTTTTCGCGCTTCGCGCGAAACAAATTATTTATTTTTGGCACGCGTATCAACAAAATATTTTTTTTCAAAATTAACATTATTTTTTGGGGCAGAAAGCCTCATTCAGAAAATTTTTTTTCATCATTTTGNTATTCGTATCGATTCGTGTAAGGACATGAAAATGTTTTGACATGTCAAAAAATTTAACACGAATGTCCACGAATCTTTATCGATTATTTCATCCGTAAAGAGCTCGCAAATCAATCTTAACAATTCGTAAGTCATTGTTAACCGATCGCAATAAATCGTTAAGTATTCGCAATCAATCGTTGACAATATGGTTCCTTAAATGTTTTACGATTTATTTACAAATAATTGCGAGTAACTAACGGTCGTTTTGCGATTGATTCACGGATAAACACGCATTCATGCGATCATTTTGAGAATATATGTGGTTACTTTACGAATTTATACGAATATTTTGAGAGTGCTTTTCAAATAAATGCGAGTATTTTACGAATAGGTCGGCACTCAAATCTGAGTTGTGTCCCCCTTCTAAAAGTAGGATAGAAAAGTTATGATGATGTCAATTATATCTTTTTTTCCCTCAGTGGCTGTGGAAGAAAAAATCGAGGAATGTTTTCTACAAAATAAAGTTTATTTTGTGGCAGGATATTACTCGTCTCTTTAAATGTGCATTTTAAGACTACACGAGGTTATATAGTTTGAAATTTATATAAGTAAATGCTATTGCTGCCGTTTGTGCAACACTCGTAACTAAATCTCAGATATTCGTGAACCTCGTTAAGTTATCGTAAATAATTTGTTAATTTTCTGTAAAAGCCAGGATCAAATCGCAATAATTAGTTTTGTGCTCGCAAGAATTCTTAGATAACTCGTATCCATTTGTATGTCGCTCGCACTTATTCGTAAAGGTTCGTAAATTTTTATCGTAACTGCATCGCGTTCATTCTTAGTAAATCGTTAAGTGGTCGTTCACACTCGCAACTCATCGTAAAGAAATCGCAATTCACTAGTAAATGTGTTTTAATCGCAAGCATTCATGTTAGTTTTACGAATCTTGTAAATTTTAAAGATTCGTAAGGATTCGTAAGAAAAATTCGTGTATGTGAAGGGGGCATTAATGACATTTTCTAACCCGTAGATAAAACCAATTAAAAGCAAACGTACGTGTAAATGTTTTGCAATCAAACAGTATCAAGGAGAAAGTGTGAAAACTATGAATTATTTAAGTATTCAGACAATAACATCGACAACTCGATACCACAAACATCGTCAACGAAGACGAAACCAACAGATGGCGGTGGTAATACTGTTATAGTACTTATTTTCGCTGTGTACTTATTTTCACGAAAAGCAACTTTCCGCAAATGTAATAATTGAACATTGTAGTTATGAGGAAAGCACTCACTTTCGTGAAATTAAATACACGCAAAACTTTTGTAAAAAAAAATGAGTATCCGCAAATATAAGCACCATTACAGTATACAAGATAACACAAAAGAAAACAAAGCACTGACTGTGTGAACTCCCACTGAAAGCGGGGAATATCATCGGGCTGTGGAAGGCTAAGCATGATCTGCTCTACAGGTGGCACCCGGCACACTACCAGTTTAAAGTTCGGTTTTGTCAGAGTCGGTGAAATTCATGTTTAGTGAGTCGTACAAAAATACCCAAGTTGCAAAAAGAGAGAGAGAGAGAAAAAAGAAGAAAATTTCGTTATTCTGTACAGTGTATCAACATGAATTATTATTTGACCATTGTTTAGTTTTATTATTTTATAAATGGTATTCCTTATCTGTTTTACAGGTATAACATAACAATTCTCCTAACTACTTACCTTATTCCAATGGCTACACTTACAGTGACTTATACACGGATAGGTGTTGAACTCTGGGGTCAACAGACAATCGGGGAAAACACACCGGTACAGTTTGAAAGAATGAAGTCAAAAAGACGCGTGAGTAAATCTGATTATTATATCAACAAAATGTGAAAAAACGGAAGGCTACATTTTATAAAAGATATAGAAATATTTATAGAAAATTCAAATTAACAATCTGATTTTGTCATAACAAGTAATCGTTCTCAAATCAACGAAAAAATGCATGAAAATACAAGTCAACAATATTCCATCGCAATCGGATTAATTTTCATATATTAAATGTTTTCAAATTCTTTAACAAGAGGACGAAAACTCTGCAAACTGAAACATTCAATGGGAGGCCAAAAATATGCGAAACGACCACACTGCAAGATTGAATAGAAAACCAAAAAAAAATAACGAAAAATAAAATGTTTAATATGGGCATTTATTTAAATAATTAAGTGTACAAAATGTATAAAATGTCTCAACAACAATCAATTCACCTTATCCGAGTCATACGCATATATACGAACTATTGGCGAGATCTCAACTGCTTTTTCAAAATCTTATTCTTAAAGTTGTGATCTGATTTGGCCACTCATCAAAAATGCCTTTATTTATTTTTTTTATTTTGTTTTCAGGTTGTTAAAATGATGGTTACAGTGATAATTATATTTGGCATCTGTTGGCTTCCATACCATTTATACTTTGTGTTGGTTTCTACGACAGATATACAGAATATGTCTCACATACAAGAATTGTATCTAGTTATCTACTGGTTAGCTATGAGTAATTCCATGTACAATCCAATTATATATTGCTGGATGAACGCAAAGTAAGTACTTTAAATATCAAAAATTTAAACGTGTGTATGCTGGTGAAATAGTCTGATGAGTCTGAGGTCTTGTTCCCACTGCGTTAAACGCAGTGTATTGTAGGTGTACTCGACATGTAAACAAAACGTACATTTGTTCACATCAACAAAACGGGTTGTTTAAGGGGGTAGACCTGGGGAGGCCTAAAATTTTCCGCTCGTTTAATTTTCTTGATATTTTCAGTATTAAAACTACATATGTTCATGTCCACTTTAAGCAATTTTCAACAATTTCTACCGTCCCGTTTTATGTCTAGTGGTCATCAAAGATACCTTGTTTCCTCTTGTTATTTGGTCCGTTCAGGACTTGATTGTGATGTATAAAATTGGCTCTAATTAAATTTGTATTTGATTTAGAATGATTTCAAATGCAAAATTCTGTAGTTTAGACATGTCTGAAAGTAAGCACGAATAATGATAGTAAATTTAACAACTTTGAACAGAAATAAGTGGGTATTCTGAACAGTATAGGCTGAAATTTTTACTCTATTTTGATCACTTTCAAACACCTCTAGTAAAAAATTCTGTCGTTTAATTTTTACCAAAAACTGAGAATAGAAAGAAAACTGGTATATGAAAGATATATCAAAATTTTAGAAAATTCTACCGTCCCATTTTTTCTTAATTTAGAATAAAGTGGGTAAAAATCAAAAAAATTGCTGAATCTGCACTATAAATTACCTCCCTTGGAAGAAATCTGACTTTTACAGATTTTCATTATCTTTGGACAGTATTGCATAAATGTAGGATAAAATGGACTCATTATAAATAACTGGATGTTTAGTATTTGTTTTCATGACAAAGTGAATATTTATTTGCTGTGTGGAAAAAATTTTACAGTTCTAAAATTTTGATCATACCTTTTGCAATGATTCTATTTGTTTGTGTANATACTTTGTGTTGGTTTCTACGACAGATATACAGAATATGTCTCACATACAAGAATTGTATCTAGTTATCTACTGGTTAGCTATGAGTAATTCCATGTACAATCCAATTATATATTGCTGGATGAACGCAAAGTTAGTACTTTTAATATCAAAAATCTAAACGTGTGTATGCTGGTGAAATAGTCTGATGAGTCTGAGGCCTTGTTCCCACTGCGTTAAACGCAGTGTATTGTAGGTGTACTCGACACGTAAACAAAACGTACATTTGTTCACATCAACAAAACGGGTTGTTTAAATGTTGTGTCGATCAAGTTTTCAAAACATCAAATCGATAGTTAATGTAGGATATGTGTGAGTTAAGTGCATGTTACTCAAAACTGTTTTTTTTCGTTTTAAAAATCATTTTAACTTTCAAACAATATACCATTGATAATTTTGATGTAAAATATAAATCGTTTAGCCAACAATTTTGAATGAAATAATGTAAAAAAACATCTTTTTAAAGGTATGCCTATCACTTCAATTTAATTTTGTTATTTATAATTAACTTCTTTTTGGAAACCTTCTGAAATGCATATAAATTTATTAATTCAAATAAGAAAGTGCAAAAACAACCACGCAATCCAGGAACAAAAACGTAGAAAAATTATCACCCTCAGATACCTGGAAACACGGTTTTTGGAATGGAATGGTGTGGTACTTTTACTGCAAATGAAAGTTATGTTCGTTAAGCATCATTTTAAAATAAAGGTACCGCTATTTAACTTCGGGGAGGGGTATCTTTTGTTTTTGAATTTTGAACAGATTTTTCTTCATCTTTCAATTTATTTGTATCGTATTATTGCTTTAAAAAGCGTTTTTTGATCCCATGAATAGAATTATTGAAAGAAAATACCGTTTTTATAAAGAATCAATTGCTCATTTTTAGAATTTCAAACATAAAACAGGTTAAAGGGAAGGGGTCATGCACTCAATTTTCCGTTTTTGAAACCTGAAAATCCTTTAATCCTGGGCATATATTCTGAAAATTTCGATCCGATAAATCTGTGTACTAATTTTATATATTGAACATCTGACATGTAAATGTAATTTTTTTTCTTTTCCTTTTTTTCTGATTTAGGTATTATCAAGAACAATGGAAATTGCACTTGCTCTATCGAAAATGATAATAAAAAAAGTAAATAGATGAAATGAAAATAAAGAAAAGTCAGTCCTGCAAAATTTGTTGTGAAGTTGAGTAAACAATATTCTTTTAAAACCCACTTTCTTGTGGTTCCTGGCGTTTCGTAAACTGATGAATATCATGTTACTTTTAATTGTCTCGTCCCTTCTAATGCTTTAAACACAAGAAGCAGGACATTTGATGTCGATATCAACTTTTGCATGGCAATCACATGGCAATTGTAACCCCGTTACATATAATGTACGTATAAAATAAAATTCACCTTCGTGCAAAAATTCTTACAATGCAAATGACTGTCTTTCGTGTATGTTAACAAGACCCCCCACCCCACCCCCAACACAAACACATTCCCATCCCACAACTATTATCATGCGTGTTCATTATTAAAGGATGCAAACCATAGAGAAATATGCATATAAAAATGATATAATTTCGTGTTAAGTCTTGATTTTTTCCCCTGTCAGTATGAAAATGTACCCTAGAAGCAGAAAAAACTATAATTCGGACGGATTATCAAAAGAAACAAAATCTAAAGATTGGCAAATTAAAATCCGATGGCACTTTTGCCGAAATTCAACAAGTTTCACTTAAATCGGTAACTTTAAATTGACAGAATTTAAAAATTATGTAATACGACATTACATTGTGTTTACAGATATCGACAAATTAAGTGTGCATGCGATTTAAACTTGTGTTTTACTTGGTGAGAACAAATAACATGTCAAACCGGTGTCCAACACACAAAACCAAATATAACCAATTTTACAGTATACCGTGTTTGGTGTGAACACGGCCTGAGTAAAATTGCGATAATGTTGCAATATATTGGTGAAATTTGGATTTTTCCCATATGGTCTGTACGTCTCGTTCAGTTGTAAAACTTCCGACCACAAAGCTAGTCCGTGGAATTACATTTTTTACAAAAATACGTGACGTTTTGAACGCCAACATGTTTTGAGGTTATATCAAAACTGATATGGTGTTGTGAGTTTTTAGTGTCATGTGAAAGACTTAAAGACCATATTAAATTAACAGATATTAACACATCATTTTTGAATATTAGTTAATCATCAGATATTCAAAATAGTGCAATTAATTTTAAATACTCTTAAATTCATTTATTGGTATCTTTATTTTTATATTTAATATTAATTATACAAATTTCTGTTATTCCATTTATATGTAGTTATAAATCGCATCTCCATAAGTCAAATGGTCAACAGAAATGTCCTAATAAACGATAACCTTAAAGGTATACATGTTTTTTAAGATTAGAGTAGCAAGATCATGAGAAAAAATCAAGCTGAAGTATTCGGTATGATCAAAGCTCATTGTTGAAGGACTTATACATGTAATGACTTCAAGATGAAGAACAACAAAAGATAAAGCATTGTTCCATTACATAGTTTTACCATGAATTTATAGAAATTCGTGTGCATTTACTCGATATCCTTTCGTTCTTAAATTAAGGATTAGGTAAGCATACTTGATTATTCGATGTAAAATTGCATAGAATTAATAAGACAAAGACACGTAAATTATAAAATACCAACAAAGGGATGCAATAACACGTTGCTGAAATCAGGGTATCTGTTCAATGTTCGAGCTAATCAAAGCAAAATTATTGAAAGATGACAGCAGATCTTTAAAGCCTAACTATTGTCTCCTCTACCGCATTTGACATGTTCAGCACTGCGGGTGTCTTATGAGAAGTCTGCTTGTCCAATGTTTTATTAGGTCCGTGTTCATGTTTGTATGTGTGTGTGTGTGTCTTTATTTTTCTTTTCTGTGCCGTAATCGTGTTATGTCTTTGTTCTTTGTTTTTCCGATGTTGTCATTGTCCTTGGATTATTCGTTTTAGACTGACGGTTCGGTTCATGTTTTGAAACTAAGTCCTCATTTTCTATGAAAATGTATTTTGCCATTTCGCGGCCTAAAGCATTCTAACTTTCACGACAGCATGCATGAAGCTTATGGAAAATAACCTTACAAAGACGGCCTTTCAGTCAATTAATAAAGATCAAAAGATAATCCTTATGATATTTATCCATTTTTAATATGTTTCATCATGAACCACCTACACTTAATTTCTATTTTGTTCCAAGTTAATCTGTCCTTTTCGTCAAATGAAGGCATGATTAATCTAAATACCATCATGATTAAACCGTCTCTACGTGAAGTTTCGTCAGCTATTAATTATTTCCTTACTTTTGAATACGACATGGTGTTATTTTGATGCAAAAGAAAATGTCAAATACGACAGTAAATTATATTAATTAACAATAATATATTTCTCTAAAATGCCAAAATGTAAAAACTGAAAGATGTAGTTCATTTATTCCTCTTACTGTAGCTGCATACTTCAATTAGTAAATAAATAATGCAATTTGTTGAATTCATCTGCTCATATGGTCTCAGCTTTTGAAGAGACAACCTATTGACATCATTATAGGCTTAATATCATAATACAGACGCTTCAAGATTTGACAACTGTTACCTTTAATAAGGTAAATCGACACATCATCTTTTATCTCAGAAATGTGTTTCGATACCTGTCAATGGATTGTTGACGGACACAAAATGTGTTTCATTGCGGAGCTTGACTAGAACCATAAATGGAGCATTCTCTCATCCCGGTTTAATGCCGTTTCATCTTTGAAGTTCTATTGGATTGATCTGTATGGTTCTTTGTTCTTTATTTTGTGTTACATCTTCACTACAACCTCCAAAAATGGCCTGCAACATTATATTTGGTATGCCAAATGCTTCTGTCCATTTGTAGAAACAATCGGTCAGGACAAAGCAATATTGATTTCAATTCTTTGCTCTTGGTAAGGATCCTAGGATATCAATCGCTACTCTTTTCATTGACGCTCCTAAAATAATATATTACCGAATAAACATCTGTTCGTTGAAAGACATTATAACCAAAAACTTTGGAAAAGTATAATTTGTTTAGTTCAAACAGTAAAAATTATGATTTGAAATCAAAGAAACTTATTTTTTAATGAATTGTTAAATATTATGCAAGTTAAATCAATTTCGGTGTCGGTCTCGGATATGGTGAAAATGTCTAATATTACGAGTTACTTTCTGATATTAGCTGACTATCAAACAATTCATCCTCGATTTTTTTCTCCGAAAATATCGTGTGTAACATGAGCAATTATGAATGCTGAACCTATCAACGTACCGGAACTCATTCTATGCGCACATGTCAGACTTGTTTCTCGATGTTGCTTTAGAAGTTGCTAATTTAGTTTCTGCAGATGGCCATTTCGACACATTATGTCTCTTCAGTGCAGATCAAATCAAAACTATTGGGGACAAAAAGCCCGAAGATTTGTAAAAGTTATAGATAACAAATTACCCATATGCTCTGAAACGGAAGCCAAAATCAGCTTAGGAAAGAGTTTTGCAAGAGGGATATAATTGCCTGTTTATTGTGCCAACTTTTCATTATTGTTCATTATAACAATTTTTTTATTATTGACTCAATGAGTGAATGTGGTTGTTTATATGCTGTGATTGTCTTCTGTTGGTCTTTTTATCTGACAACGGATGACAGCGATTGTAAGAGCAATTTGCCAATTAATTTTATGTTTGTTGACGATCCATGACATGATAAACATGGGTAAAGTGTTGCTCGACATCTAGCAATGAATTCCGCTCAAACTGGAGTTAGGGGTCGTCTTGAACTTACTGTGATGTATCAGAGCTCATTGTTGAAGACCTCTTGGTGAATTAAAGATGAAGAACAAAAATAAAAGCGTCGTTCCATTTCTTGTTTCTACCCTATTTGTTTAAAGACTTTGTCTCATGTGCATTTACTCCATATCCCTTCATTGATTATTAGAGTTATAATTGCTCAACATTGAACCGTATTATAAACATATTCGAAGATCTTCTCTAAAACAACCAGTCAACTTAGAACCATTGTCCCGAGATGATTCCTTCCAAAAAAGGGAGGAATCGGGCACTAATCAATTAGGATCAAGCCTTGGTCACAAAAGTCCTAACTCGGTTCCCTTCAAATATTTTGATACTACAGTTTTCCAGTTTCCGTGTTTGCGGGCCATCACCGAACTATGGTGCTAGTAAAAACTCTCGAGGACTAGCAGTCCACCAGCAGACCAGTTGTGATGAATAACATAATACCGAAGTTACTTCATTTTTAGTTTCGAGCATAAAGAGACTTAAATATTCGTATACTTATCCTACATGGACCAAAAACCTACAAATTATTATGATCAGAGACCGTTTTCAATTTTGCGGTTCGGTACGTGCGTTTGTTCATTTCACTTCTTTTCTTTTTTTTATCCTGTAAAGAGTTAAGAAAATCAAAGCTTGAAAAAGACAAATATTATGTTAAGCGCTTGATCAATGTAACACAAATGCAATGTTTTACAGGGTAAAGGTGATTGTATGATTTAACTTGTTTACGGAATACCAAGTTAGGTGTGCATATCGTTTCAAAACACGTTGTGAAAGGGATAAAATGTTCAAAAGTTTTATCAAAACATATCCACTATATTATCAAACCAATGTGATTCAATGCTTGATGCTAAAGTAATAAGACTTTTTTAAAAAACATGTTATTTTTCACAACTACAGTGGTCATAAACATCTTTAAAATGTTTATTTTTCCCATTGCAGTATTTTAAGAAGTGTTTGATCATAATTTGAATCGTTTCTGCCACTTCTCGGCTTTCGAGTATATAGTCATATGAAATAAATAGTAAAAGATCAATACAAAATGATTGAAGTCTAACTTCGTTTGTAAGTAAAATAAACAAACGAATAAATTCTTTCACAGAATCTACTACAGAATATCTACATTTGCTTATAACGAGATTTAACGGAAACTGATAAGGTCCTATTGTTGTCGATGTCGTGATATAAAATGAGGAATAGTAGATACAAAATCAGCAATCAGACCAATACAACAAACATATTAGTTATGAATGAAAAAAAGGGGGTACATGTCTTTTTTTTGGGGTGATTAGTTCATATGAAGGTCACTGCATGAAATGAAAACTAAACCAAAGTAACAGCTAATATCGCATCTTTGGTGATGTAAACTTTCAAATATAATCTGAACATCATGGCCTTTTGGCGTTGCTACGTGCAAAGAAGGATTGTTATTTCTACATTTGATGAACGTATCTTGATTTGTTGACGATTTACGTTTGGGTATTACTTTCGTTAATAATGTGGCCAAAGCTTAGCAGAACTCTAGGAATTAAATAAAACAAAGTTGCTTTCTTTAAAAATTAAAAGCAATACGGGCATCCTAGAATGTATCACTTAATGAAGAATAATGAAATTTCATTGTATTCCCAGATGCAGAATTGTTATTTTACGAATTTGAAGAAATCAAATAATATCTGACACAAGTGAGTACGAGTTTTTACTAAGGAAGAATGAAGTAAAAGAAATCATTATAGATATGATTTTTCTATAAATTGGCACAATGTTACACCGATCGTGTGCGAAATGATACTAACATAGTCTTTACGTCCAGGTCAGTCA